>JAODAL010012666.1:0-94470 GCA_025379985.1 Phyllomedusa bahiana
TTTTATTATCTGAATACATTCAGAACGTGTTTTTTGGACTTTGGCGGCACTACAAGCTTGTGTTCATTGGACGCAGCTTGCAAGTAAATATTAAACACGCAATTTTATAGTCACCACTAGGTGAAGTTGAAAGGTGCAAAAAAGTATACTCCGTGTATTATACGAAAACAGTAACAGATACTGTTTTTTTGACTTTTCTTGGCGCACTACAGCTTTGTTCATTGACGCAGCTTGCACGTAAGTCTAGAAAACAGCAAATTTTTATGGTCCCACAGGTTAATTGAAAGGTGCAAAAATACCTTTTATTATGCGAATGCAGTTCAGATACGTTTTTTTTTGGAACTTGCGCACTACACTTTATTCATTGACCAGCTCGACTGCTTGCACTAAATCTTAAAACATCAATTTTACGATAGTCACCACAGTGAATTGAAAGGTGCAAAAAAATACCGTGTAAATTTAATAAAAAAAAACGAAAAACAAAACAGAAACGTGTATTTTTGACTTTTGCGCACTACCAGCTTAGTTCATTGACGCAGGCTTGCACGTAAGAACTGAAAAACAGCCATTTTTATAGTCACCACAGGTAATTGAAAGGTCAAAAAAACATTGATATTATCTGAATACTTTTCAGATACTGTTTTTTTGATCTTTGGCGCACATACGAACTTTGTTCAATTGACGCAGCTTGCACGAAATTCTGAAAACAGCAATTTTTTCTAGTCACCACAGGTGAAATTGAAAGTTTGCAAAAAAACCGTGTATTATACGAAAACCTAACAGATACGTGTTTTTTGACTTTGCGCACTACAGGCATTTGTTCATGGACGGCAGCTTGCACTAAAATCCTGAAACAGCAATTTATAGTCACCACAGGTGAAATGAAAGTGGCAAAAAAGACCGTGAATTATACAAAACATCACAGATACGTGTTTTTTGACTTTGCGCACTACAGCTTTGTTCATTGCGCAGCTTGCCACGTAAATCTGAAATAACAAAGCAGCAATTTTTTATAGTACACCACAGTGAATAGAAAAAGGTCAAAAAATACGTGTATTAATAAGAAAACATAACATATACGTTTTTTTGACTTTGGCGGCGACTACGCTTGTTCATTGACTGCAGCTTGCACGTAAATCTAAACAGCATTTAAAAGTCTCCACAAGAATTTAAAGTGCAAAAAATACATTTATATAGTCCGAATACTTTTCGATACGTGTGTTTTACTTTGGGCGCACTACAAGCTTTGTTCATTGGGACTGCAGTCTTGCACTAAAGTCTGACAACCGCAATTTTATAGACACCAGCAGTGAAATTGAAAGGTGCAAAAAATACCGGGTATTATTCGAAAACATAACAGATTCGTGTATTTTTGACTTTGGGCGCACTACAGCTTTTGTTCATTGACGCAGTTGCAACGTAAATCTGAAAACACAATTTTATAGTCACCACAGGATGAATGAGAAAGGTGCAAAAAAAAAGGTTATTATAAGAAAACATAACAGATACGTTTTTGACTTTGCTCACTAACAAGCTTTGTTCATTGACGCAGCTTGCACGTAAATCTGAAAACAGCAATTTTATAAGTCACCCCATGAATTGAAAGAGCAAAAAATACGTGTATTATATAAAAAACATAACAGATACGTTTTTTTAGACATTGGCTTCACTACAGCTTTGTTCATTGACGCAGCTTCACGTAAATCAGAAAACAGCAATTTATAGTCCACCACAGATGAATGAAAGTGCAAAAAATACATTTTATTATCCAATACATTTCAGAATACTGTTTTTGACTTGGCGCACTACAACATTGTTCATTGACGCAGCTTGCACGTAAATCTTAAACCAAACCGCAATTTTATAGTCACCACAGGTGAATTGAAAGTGCAAAAAATACCGTGTATTATACGAAAACATAACAGATACTGTTTTTTGACTGGCGCACTACAGCTTTTTCATTGACCAGCTTGCACTAAATCTGAAAAACAGCAAATTTTATAGTCACCACAGGTTAATTGAAAGGTGCAAAAAAAAAACGTTATTATCCAATACATTTCAGATACGTGTATTTTACTTTGGCCACTACAGCTTTGTTCATTGACTCAAGCTTCACGAAATCTGAAAACAGCATTTTTAAAGTCACCACAGGTGAATTTGAAAGGTTCAAAAAATACCGGTATTATACGACAAACATAACAATTACGTGTTTTTTGACTTAGGCGCACTACCAGCTTTTGTTCTCTGACGCAGCTGGCACTAAATCTGAAAACAGCAATTTTATATCACCACAGGTAATGAAAGGTGCAAAAAATACCGTGAATTAATAATATAAACATAAACAGATACGCGTTTTTTGACATTGGCGCGAACTAGCAGCCATTGATCATTGACGCAGCTTGCACGTAAATCGAAAACACAATTCTTATAGTCACCACAGATAATTAAAAGGTGCAAAAAATACAATATTATTATCCGAATACATTTCAGATACGGTTTTTTGACTTTGGCGCACTACAGCATTGTTCATATGTCCACTTGCACGTAAATCCTTAAAAACCGCCATTTTATATTCACCACAGTGAATTGAAAGGTGGCAAAAAATACCGTGTAATATATACAAAACATAACAGATACGTGTTTTTGAACTTTGCGCACTAATCAGCTTTGGTTTCATTGACGCAGTTGTGCTTGCACGTAAATCTAAAACAGCAATTTATAGACACTCACAGGGAAATGAAAGGAGCAAAAAATAAATGTTATTACCGAATACATTTCAGATACGTGAATTTTACTTTTGGCGCACATCCGCTTTTGTTTTCATTGTACGCACTTGCACGTAAATCTGAAAACAGTGTCAATTTTATAGTCACCACAGGTAATTGAAAGGTCAAAAATACCGTGGTATATACAAACATAACACATCCGGTTTTTTTATGACTGTTTGAGCACTACATCTTGTCATTGACCAGCTTCACCGTAAAACTAAAACAGCAATTTATAGTCCACCACAGGTGAAATTGAAAGGTGCAAAAATTACCTTATATTATACTAAAACAAACAGATATGTTTTTTTGCACTTTTGCCCAGTTCCAATTTGTTGATAGAGACACCTTGCAGGTTAAATTTGAATCCAGCAAGTTTGTGTTTGATTAGAGATTGAGAATAGCTGTGATTTGCCGTCTTTTCAATAAGAGACTTTCCAAAACTATTCCATACCTTCTCAAATTTTTATATTTCGAACATGGAGCGAAATCAGGTGGTAAGCGAGCAAAGAGGGTTAGCAACATGAGGTAAGACGAGAAAGGTGCTCCTCCATGCTGGCGACAACACGCAGCCACGATCGTCAGTTGCAGGACCGTCAGGCCGTCATCGCTGGTCCAGGGGCCCTGTGAGATCTCAGAAACCGAACAGCGTCGCCAATCTGTCCTACAGTGGTTAAGGAGCAACGTGTGCTTCCCACAGTCTTACCCCTCTTCCTCCCAGTCACGCCCCAAATGTCGTCATCACTTCATCAGCATATGTTCAGACATGAAGCCACCAAAGTCAACCTCGTGTACCACCACTGTGATAATCCATTGTCTAAGACCTCCTTGATGAACAAAATGCGGTTGGTCAAAGGCATGTTAAAAGATCAAGAGGTTGATTTAGTCTGCTCTGATGCCCAGTTACTGATAACATCAGATAAGGAGAAGGAAGCTGGTCAAACGGCAAAAATCCCGGGCGTTTTGCAACGCCTTGAAGGCCCTCTTGCTTGTACCCGCTAGCTTCTGGATGCAGAAAGTCAAGACACCAAGTCACCCTGTTGTTGAAGAAATGATGATGAGGACGACATTGCGGACCATCGTGGTCTTTTACTGTCCGAATTTGCTTGCAGATGCTTTCATCAGAGGACGAGGAGGAAGACATGGGGTAGTGGTCAATAACGGTCCCGCCACAAAAAGGGGATAGGGCGTTGCAGACTCCGCTGATATGATTCCGCCAGCCACGGTCAGATCGCAAACCCCGCTCCCCGCATAACACCTGTCAAAAAGGTCCAGGACCTCTCAAGCCTGGCCTTCTTTAGCAGGCCTCTGATTCACCCACGATGTCATATGCCGCCTTTGCCGTAAAAAGCATAAGTAGAGGCAAGAACCTTAATGTTAACCCACCCCCAACATTTCAAGTCACTTGCACGAATGCATGAGTTTGAAAATGGAGGAACACTTGGCCAAAAAAGCAGACCGCCGCCGGGCCTCTAACCACTGTCACAACCTCTGTCTCCCGCCTCATTCCTCCTCTGCCACCACCAAGCGTTCCCTCACTGCCCATTCCACTCAGAGTCTATATTCAGGATCAGCCTTCCGCTTCAGCCTCCACGTCCCCCAAGTACCACAAGCAACCACCAGAGACCGCATCCTACCCCCCTTCTCCTTACCCATTTTGACGACCTGCACCACCGTACAGCGCCATCTAGCAGCCAGCCTTCTGTCTTCCAGGGTTTGGGAGCAGAAGAAACCTTTAACCCAAACCATCCCAAAGCTAAAAGCCTAATGTCGTCCATTGCAGGCTTTTGGCCTTGAAATGTTGCCTTCCGTCTGGTGGACACAGATGTTTCCGCACATCATGGCCCGTTGCCTGCCCCCAATTACCAGATGCCCGAGCAGGCATTTCTTTGCCAAAAAGCCGTCCCTGCCCTGCCAGCCAAAGTGTCATCTAAAATTTTCCAAAGCGTGTTTGTCTGCATCTGTGGCGAAAATCCATCGACCACTCGACTAGTGACATGGACTATTCCACTGACATGGACTAGTAAACACGCCAAGCTGCTAATCTCTGTGACAGCTCACTGGTGACTGGAATGTCTCTGGGTGACGGTGGCGCTCAGGCTCGGCGCCGCTCTTCAAACCGCAGGTGGTGCAGGGCTCTTCCCCAAGTCCTCTGGTGGGCAACACGTGGCCCAGAGAAAACCAAGCCGTATTGAAATTAATCAGTCTTGAGAGAACCGTACCCCACTCAGGTCAGAGCTGTGTGACCGTCCTCCGCTCGAACCAAGCGCTGGCTGGTGACAAGAACCTTGTGCCAGGCAAGTGTGTATGCGAGTAACGGGCAAATCTGGCTGGGCCGCACCTTTAAGATCGGTAGCTGGAGGCACATCCCGTTGGCCCTGGCACATGTCATGAACCTTGTCGTCCAGAAATCTCTAATGACTACCCGGTCTGGACTGCCTGCTGATGAAGGACTCGAGGTCTGAGTTTTCGCACTTAATCCGGCCGTTATCACCGTGCTTTCGTCCCGCCTGGCTGCTTGCAGCTTCAGCTCGGCCTCCGCCGTCAACCTCTCATGTTGACCGGTGCAACACGCTGGAATTCCACCCTCCACAGCCCAGCGATTGGGGCAGCAGCCGCAATGCCATTACCATACGAAGTGACCACATGGCCTGCAAGCAGCGTGTGGACCCGGGTTTGATCCAACCGAAGTGGAGGCAGTGAAGAGATCTGCAACCATCCTTTTGGGCGCCAGTTTGAAGAAGCCACCATAATGGTCATTGCGGGACAATGCCCGTGTCAGCATGAGCATTGTGGTGATTCTTATTTGGAACAACACATCGTTGGACACTTGAACACAGGTCCCGCCAGCACGGAGAGAGAGCGACACAGATGCGACACAGGAGTCTTTCTCTTCGTCAAATCCACAAGGCCCGACATCTACACAATTTCATCGTCTCATTAGACAGTGTTCGGTCCAAAGCTAGTGCAAAGGTGGAGCCAGCACCCTCAGGTCCAGCAGCCTCCAGGCAATCTGCGTGGTGAAGCAATGCCGTAGGCACGGAGAGAGGAGGAGGAGGTATCCTAACACACCGATTTGACTACTGACGTCCCTGCCTTGGAAAGAGGTGGCGCGAATTTGAGCAGGAAGAAGAAGAAGAGGAAAATCAGTTGCTATGCCCCTCACCCAGAGCTTGGGAAATCAAGCTCCATATTCTCACATAAGTGCTTGGATGCTCGCATTTCCTCCAACATGATCCATCGCTTTAAGCCATCAAAATGAACAAACAGTTACTCGGTGGCCCACCCTCTGATTCCCCGTACAAAACAGAAACTCAGCACTTTCCCTTCCACCCACACCAAAAAGAGTAAATGCAGGAAATGGTGACATTGCAGATGGATCAACTGGAACATCTGTGCGTCTGCTTCATTCAACTTCTTCAAATTCACGTGGAACAGAGCGCCATGCGACGTGACAATCAGTATTGCCAAGTAGCCTAGCGGCAGCACAGCATCAGCAGCAAGGTGCAGAAGCCTAATGGGTGACCTCTGGCAATCTTTATTTATCACTTCATATCACCAACGCAGCAATGCAGGCACACATCCAACCCAGAGACAACTTAAATCATGGGCCCACACTATCTGCTCCTCAACACGCGATGTTTTTGTATGTGTTCCGACCCAATAAGACATCTGTTATCCAAAATGGACGAATGGCCCAGCTGGCTCGCCACGCCATAAGGTGTTTTCCGGCCCACACCAGCGCATATCTGAGCGGTGGCTAGGTAAAACCTTCACACAGCCGAGGAGTCATTACAGACAAACCATCCGCTTTCCATCAGATAATTGTGGATCGTTGACCTTTCATCAAGATGAATCAGGCATGATCTCTGATGATGTTGTGGCCCCAATTGCCGAGGTCAACCATTATTGCTGGTCTACGGTCACTTCCCTCCCAAAAAGAAATAGTCCTCTTGAAAAACTTATTTTTAAATGATCCTTTCTTACTGCAATTTTTATTCTCCGTTCCCAACAATTCATTTTGCTGGTTTTGCTGTGAGGAGACTGTAAAAGACACCAGGATCATGACAAAACCAGATATTCCATTTATCACTTCATCTTTAGAATTTGTTCGGCATTGTCAAATGGTTTGGGTCATGCTCCCTTTCACAATTTTTAAAACAGTGGCTGAGAATCATATTATAATTTTTTGGGTCATGTTGCTTGTGAGATACAGCAATAATTATTGACCTAGTGAACAGAAATGGGCTTTTAAGTGGCGATTTCTCCCACACACAATTTTTAAACAGTGGCTGAGAAGTCCTATTTATACCATTTTTAGGGGTCCATGTTGCTGTGAGATACAGCAATTGATATGGTCCTTTGTGAACAGAAATGTGAGCTTTTAAGTGCATTTCTCTCACAATTTTAACAGTGCCTGAGAAAGTCATATTATAAGTTTTTGGGGTCATGTTGCGTGAGATAAAGCAATAATAATATGGGGGTCCGTTGAAAGGCTGCAATACTTGCAGTACTATTCTAAAAATGTGTTTCTAATAACATTTGTTCTCACAATTGTCAAAATGGCTCATGGTCATGTTTGAGAATTTTTGGGGCAAATTTGCTTGACACATGCAGCTATACACAGGTCCTATTAGAAAAAAATGTAGTTTCTAACAGACATTTGTTCTTCACAAGTGACCAAAGTGCTCCTGGGTCATCTGTTTTGAATTTTTGGGGCAGTTGCAGTGACATGCCGCTATACTACAGTCCTATTCGAAAATAATGTATGTTTCTTCTGAATCAGACATTTGTTCTTCACAATTGTCAAGGAGTGGCCTCAGGGTGATGGTGCTGTCAAAACAGAATAGTTAACACTGTTAATGACACATATGCAAAATGACTTGTTTTTGCACGATCTTTAACATACTTATCAAACCCTGTATGATGACAACACCATTTAAGTATAATTAAAAAAAGAGAAAACAAAGACATGGTGGAATCCATCCTATTTTAAAAATGTGTTTTCTAGAAATAAACTACTAAAAAAAAACCCCCCCCCTTGCATGTACAAAAAAGCTGGAAAAAAATTCCTCTAATGTACATAGTACAGGAAAATTCTTGACCAGATGTAGTTAATCTGAGGACATGGATTATGGAGCACAACGTACAGTTACCAAAGTACAAGACCATATCCTCCAACACTTTGATAAAATTAGAAAAGAATTCCAAGAAAAAGGGCACCAGGTGTAACAGAGCTTAACCAACCAGTATTTCCAAGTGAAGCTCTAATTGTCCACACTCATATGGAGGGCAAGCGCTACCAGGTCTTGAACTGTGTAATGAGGATAGCTGGATTCTGCACACTTCCGCATCCCGCACTCTGCTGTTCAGCACGTACAGTTTTCGTTGCTAGCGTCATCATGGCATTTTAACCCTGCCGTGTTAATAGATGACAGACTGCCATCCTGGATCTCTCAGCACCACTGTAACTCCCGCCCTGGGGTCATGCGGTGGCACAGGACAGGTAATACTCAATGTCCAGTTTCAAACTAAAAAGTGGTTGACAGACTCCTTTTTCCAGCACTTTTTAATCTGGGGTCAACTGGTTTAATTTCCATACTGCTTGTCCCAGGACAGGTATAGTTAAGTCCATACAACTAAAATGTGGTTGAAAGGACTCCTTTCCGGCACGTCTTTTTAATCAGGGGTCCAGACAGTTTAAATGGTCATACTGCGGTCCAGGACCGAGCAAAGACAATTCCAGTTCACAAAAATTGTGGTTGAAAGACTCCTTTTTTCCCACTTTTAATCGGTGGTTCTTGCAGGTTTAAGTTCATGCTGCTTCTCAGGACAGATATTCCAATGTCCAGTTCAAATAAAATGATGGTTCAAATAATACTCCTCTGGCACTTTTTTTAATTTTGTGGGTAGATGTCAGTTTAAAAGGATCCAGTGCTGTGGGAACACCAACATGGATAGTGAATGTTGAGTTGACTTTTTTTCTGTGGCTTTATATAGCCTAAGTTTGTGCCTAAAGAATGTAGCAGTATCCATTTAACTGTTGTGGGCTGTTAATTCCAGCTCTCTCCACCTGTTGGGTGTATAAAATGAAGTGTTGTTTGGCTCCTCCCCATATGAAACTTTAATGTCTTATCGAGATGATCGACATGACTTTCGAAAAACCTTATCGATGTGCCGACTATCCAGACTATCGCCCGATTGTCGATAGCCAACTAATCGCTCAAACGTTTTCACAAGCGAAGTTAATTACAAATTATTTCTCTTGTTGTGTATGCTAGAAAACACACAATTAGTAACACTCTACAAAGCTAGTATTTTTTGGCTGCTCAAGTTCTTTCTGCGCAACTTAATCCAAGGGTTAAAGAGTTTCTCATTACGAGCTTTCCCGCCTGTCAGTGTCCCTGGTAATTGAACTGAGGCGAGCTTCTTTGGTCGTCCTTTCTGCTACCCTCGCCCCCCCCCTCTCCATCATCACACAGCACTACGTAGACGATCTATACAGGGGTGGCGGAGGGGGTTTTCGCTCAGAGGTTCACCCTGTTGGTTCTGCCTAGTCTGTTGCAGAAGGCTGATCTAGGAGTTGAAGTGTGTGCTAATAGAGCAAGAATCAAGTGTCCACTATATCCCCTGCTTAGCTAACAATCTCCACATCCCAGGCAACAACAAGGTAGTAGTTACTAGACTCATATTTGTCCCTAATCCAGAACTAAAGTATTCACAATTACCCCCTGATTTTATAGTATTAGTATAGTCACAGTTCCAAAACATATCATGATTATAGTAACATACAGGTCACTGCTGTCACATCATCTGTGTAGAGAGCAAGGAGGAAGCAGGCACACACGGGTTAATCCGACACAACCCCAGAGTCCTCCTCACCCCTCCTTACACACAGAAGCAGTCTTGTGCGAGGGCACTCTGCTCCGACGCTGTCTTCAAAGTGATGAGTCAAGTCAGACCTACACCATTAAATAAGGAGTCTCAGGTCGGAGCTATAGAAGATTTGAGAAGCTGATGTAATAATACTAACCAGGCTAGCTCAAAATCAGTAGGACATTTGGTAATTACATATATTCAAAAGCTGCTTTTTTTAAAAAGATCTTTAAAGTAAAACAACCCCAATCATTGTAGCGCACAACCCCTTTAATTAAGCGGTGTTTTTTCTGCTGTGTGACTACCAAAAATCTTCTTTTCCACCCGGCCAAAAAATACAATTTTCCTGTATTATAATTACACAAGCAAGGTTAGATCTAAAAATTTTTCTCGTTGTTTTTAGCGTAGAAAGACACGCAATTGTAACACGCCTACCAAAGCTATATATTTGGGCTGCTCAATTCTTTAGCCAATTTACATCCCTGGGTTAATTAAGTGCGTTGTTCTGCAGCGTGTGCGTCCAAGAGACCGTCTATTTCACCGCCAAAAATAACAATTTTTTCCTTACCATAATTTACAACAAAGGTTATTTACAATTTTTTCTCTTGTTGTGTAGCGTAGAAAACACGCAATTGTTTTTTTTTTTACAGACAGAATATGTTTATAAAAGTACGGTTTGAAAATTACAGGACAATAATCATGAACATTAGTCAAGTGACCAGCAAACAAGATTCAACAAAACAAAAAAAAACAAAAAAAACAAAACACGCAGGCTACATTGCATGTTGCATAGAGTACAGTCGCAAATATAAACAAGAAGTTAGAAAAAGACATTCAATATCATCAGCACATAATAAGCTAGAGGAAAAGGGTATATTTGTGCTGAGAGAGAAATTCGAGAAGCATGTTAACCTAAGACGTTAAGGTAGTCGTATATGGTAAGTACCTAACCTTTTTTTAGTTTATTTTTTGGATTCCTTTTTTAGATGAAAATATTTTGAAGCAGCCCAAGAAGCCCTTTCCTTTATTTTGGCTATCTTGGGCGGGATCAGAAGCTTTCTCGAATGATTTCTTTTATTTTATTAATAACTTCCTTAATTTGGAGTGAGGGGAGACTTCAATTAGCGTTATTGTCGTTGGTAGCAATAAGGATGTGTATTAAAACGGTGGAAATAAAAGGTATGTCCTGGAATGACAGGTCTAGTAAAGCTATTTGGGGTATAGGAAAAAATTTCACCCAATGTTTCCTTGTATAGCTTCTTACCTTTAAACCCCATGGGGGGGATTTTTCGGGCTTCCCCCACATTGAAGCGGGGAAACCCTTTGCAATCCGCAAAGCCTCCAACAGGGTCAGGGCCCCCGAGGTCATTGGGCTAACCGGTCGGTTTAATTTCCCAACCAGGGAAATTTTTTGGCAATTTATGTGTTTGGCGCATTTGGATGTTAAGAAAATGTTAGCTTTTGGGGGACCACAAGTCCAGGAAAAGGTCCCCTATGTTTTCCCATCTAAGTACAAAGTGGTTTGGTGTGGACGTTTTGAAATAGCGTTTGATAGGCAGCAGAGACCCCTTCGAATACTTAGCCGATTCCAGAGCAGTGAGGAAATGGGGGTGGGACTACGCTGTTTTGGGCCCTTTCCAGTGTCTGTTTGCGTGTCTGATTGAAAAGAATAAAAAAAATTTGGGTTCGGGGGATGGGAAAGCGACCGCTCAACTCCTCAAAGGAGCAGAACTCTTTTGAGTGGAAGAACTCCCAAATTCGCTCGATTCCAATGTTACCCAAAGGTTAAAAGGATTTTGGGTGCAATGCAAAGAGAATGAAGGGGGCATTTGGATTTGGGTAAAAAAAACTTTTTCTTTAGTACAACAAAATTTAGGGCAATATGAAAGCATGAGATAAATTTAGCAATTCGATTTTTCCCTGGAGGTCTCCCCCAAATAACATTGGTTTTGATAGTCCAAAAAGGACCTTTAGAAATAAAATATTTTCAAGGGAAACCCAAATTTTGAAGGCTAGGGGGTCCCAATGTAAAGAAAAGGGTTCGTCTGAACCCAGTTATATTGCAAAGATCCGGCAGAGAGGCCCCTCCGATTGTTTTCCTATAAAATGTTGTCTTTTTTTGGGGCCCCCTTTTTCAGGCCCCAGATAAAGCGGTAGTTGGTTTTGGAGTTTAGTTAAAATTATCTCGGGGGAATAGAAAGGCAAAGATCTCGAGATATAAAAAAATTTGGGGGCGCAACAAAAATTTTTTTAAAGTTGATACGCCTAACCAGGATAAGTTTAAGCATTAAAGGTCCAGTAAATTTTTTTTCTTTGTGCATTGAGTGGGATAATTTTATCCCAGATTGGTATGAAAGAGTAGACCAAACAAATCTTTTTGGGAAGTCGTGTTTGGGAAGAGGGTGGGCAGTGCATAGGGGGGAGAATTGATTAGACATTTAGTTTTTGGTATGTGGGGTTTGATCTAGTAATTCAAGCAGGCAAAATAGAGGTATCAATTTTTGACACTTACTAATATATCGTCGGCAAAAGCTCAATTGTGGGTTTTCTATTTTTCATTTATCCAAAAATTTACGGGAAAAATTTCGGTGTGTTCGGCGGGTTCTGACGAGGTTTTAAACGGGGAAAAGGGGGCCCCCCCCCCTGTCTTGCCCATTGAATTTTGAATTTTCTGATAAGAAACCAAGGCATAAACCCGGGCCCGGGGGGAACGATAGAGGGGGGTAATGCGGAGATAGTTCCCCTTGAAACCCAAAATTTAAAAGCAACACTCTTTCATATATTCCAATTGATTCTACGAATGCTTTTCTCCTTTTTTTTTGTTTTTGTGCTATTTGCATAACTGCGGGCCCCTCCTATTCCTTCTTGTCTGTCTTCCCTTTACGAACCCCACTAACCGTTCACCAAAGGGGAAAAGAAACTCTTTAAACCCCGTTTGCTGTTCTTGGGAGAAAATTTTTTTTCGGTTTAATAGCGAGATGGGCCCGGTAGTTGGTCCTTATACTCGGGTTTTTCCCCCCCCTTGTGATAGTGGAAATGCCACATAACTCTCAGCCGGGGGGGACCCTTTTTTGGGAAAATTCATTAAAGGTCGAGATAAGTGGGGTGTCAAAAAAAATGCTAAAAATAGGGCTAAAAATTTAAAGTACTCGGGGTGAACCACAGGTCCGGGAAAATTATTGCATTTCATTTGGGCAAGGTTTTCCTTATTCTTGGGGGGAAAGGGGTTTTATTAACCTCTATTTTGCTTTGTTAACAGGGGGAAAAAACTTTTCCAAGAAAGTTGTCTATACTTTTTAGGCCTGGGCCCGACGTGTCCGACTTAATTTTGTGAGTAAATGTAAAAGTGGCAAAGGCGTTGGCAATTTTTGTGGGTCAATATCTGTTTACGGGAGGGAAGGTGATATGGGGAAATGCGAGTTTAGCTGAATGACCTAACTTGGGGGCTAAAAATTTTAGGGGCTATCCCCTTGGAGGAGAAGGCCCCCTTTCGGAGCCTGTTGGGGCGAAATTCTTTTGTTGGAGTGTAAGTATGTAACTTGGTGCGGGAACGTTAGTTGGTCTTTAACAAGCTTTGATGTGTTTCCCTTGAATTGACTTCTAATTGTTTGATTTTGTCTAATTTCATAACCCATCTTCCCTAGAACTTTTTTTTTCCCTGGTGATATTTTCATAAATACCCCCTGATGTAGTTTTAGAGGCCCCAGAGTTCTTTTCCGACGGTCAGGGGGGTTTTAAAGTTCAAAGAAACCCAAAAGGGCTTTGTAAATTCCTTAACTACTTTTCCCCATTTAAGTAAGAAGTTATTTAACCCCCACGGGGAATGAAAATTGCTAGAGGAGCTAATTTGTAGGGTTAGGAAATTTTGGTGAGTGGTTGACCAGGTTTTATCCCTTTTTTGGAAATTTAAGAAACTGTAAAAACGTGCCCTTTTTAAAAGGAAAAAATTGTTTCTTAATGGATTTTTAGAGAGGTAAAGTGTAATCCTTTTCAGTTGGGGTGTCTTTCCCCAAGGATCGTGTAAATTTTCCTCTGACACCAATTTATGCAGTTTGGGATGACTTAGATAGTTTCCAATATCCCTTCCTTTGTCCCCCACATTAAAGTTCCACAGTCCCAGGTTTCCTTTGGATTTTTTTTTGGTTTAGAAAGGACTTTCGTGTGAATGAAAATTGGTTTGATTGGGTGCAAAATCCCTACAATGTAAAGGGTACTGATTTTAAAAAAAATGCAGTTCGAAATTTAACGCCCTTTAAACATCAATTTTTAAAAAGAGTAAGTGTAAAAGCACAGTTTTTTCTGAAAAAAAGGATACACCGCTTTTTTATACTAGCGCGGAGGTATGCAAGAAATGTTTTTATGCGTAGTCGAAAAGGATCTTTTTTACACAAATGTGTTCCCGGACGCAGATCCGTCTGGGGAGACTGAACCCCCTTCTCCAAACAAAGATCTCCCAAAGGGGAGAATTTAAGCCGTTTGGGATTTAAAGAATAAAAATTTATACCCATTGGTTAAGTAGGTGTAGATTTGGCGATGCTGATGACAGAAAATCCTTGAAAGGGGGCCTGCAAAACAAAACCCAATTAAGAACATAACAACAAAACATCAATTTAAAAGAAAAAATTTGGCCACAGGTTTTAGGAAAACTTGGCAACGTAAGCCAGTTGTTGCCACATAAAAAGGGTTCCACTCGGGGGGAATCAAGAGGGGGAAGTCATTGCCCATTTTCCTTGAAGGGGAGGAGGAATTAGAGGGGTATCCCTACTAAAAAATTGTATATCCCGTTGGGATCAAGTATTCATGTGAGTCGATTCAGCATTGGCCCTAGTCTTGGTTTTGTGTTTTTTCCCACCACAACAGAGTTATAGCTTCTGGTTGGGTGTGATCTCTTTTGGGAGTGAATTTGGGGGAGGGAGCAGATCCCAGGATTGGAGAAATCTCTTGCCGGAGGTGTAGAGCAGATGTTTTTGTGTTGTTTTCCCAGCAACATCGTTACTGGGGGAAACCCCCGTGATAATTTATATTTTGTTCTCGTAATTTTAGTGTGGGGTGAAATCTTTGCGCTTGGCACGTTCCAGCTGATAGATTGGAAGATCCGATTTTGCGAATCTGTCCGGGGGGAGATACTTTTTCCTCTAAGCCTTTTTAAAAATTGTCTTTGGTTTTGAAAAAAGAATCCCCGGCGATCACATTTTAGGATTCCCGGGGCCCGGGTTTAGGTTTCGGGAATTTTTGGATGCGATAATCTCTTGATCTGTTTTTGAAAACATCGGTAATTTATAGCAGGAGGTAGTCAGGGAAGGGCCCAAGGGGATCAGGATCTGTTTTGGAACACCATGTTGCGTTATTGTTCCTTTTTGATCTATCCTCAAGGTCTTTTAATTTTGGGAGATACTTCTGGCTTCCCCCCAATTCAGAGTTTGCATCAAACGTAAGTTATGCGATTTTGTGAGCTCAGTACTTTTTTTTCCACATGGTAGCCCAGAAACCAAGATTGAATGTCGCTTTAAATTTTGTATATTTTCCTAAAACACTTTGTAAGCTATCCCGGAAGGGGAAAAGAAAACCTAAGCATCGTTTTCTCCTTATGGTTGAGTTGTTTTTCTTGTGGGCCATGTCTAGGGATTTCAGACCTTGTTTGGGGAGGTTTAAGTTGAGGAATGGATTTTGGGGATTCAAGAGCTTGCAGTGGGGGGAAGCGTTGGAAAAATTTTGTAAGCTTTTTGGGGTTTTTTTTTTGGGAGCTTTCTTTGTGCGCCCCCATCCCTTTTTTTCTTAAGAGAAAGAATGGACTAACTTTCCTCCCCTGATAATATAATTAATTTCTCCTTTTTTTTTTTTCCTTTCCTTTTCAAGCTGAGTATCTAGGAGACATGACCCTCTGTGATATCTTTAGTTTAAAAACTTTAGTAAAACTCTGCAATATGGTAGTTTGGGGTATGTTGGTATGGCTGTCCATGTAAGTACGAGGCCCGCGCAGAAAATTTGGGTAGGTATGGGAGCACGATTTTGGATGATTACCAGAGAGTCAGTTAACTTCCTTTGGAAGGGGGTTTTGGGGGTGGGGGGGCTTTTTGAGCCGAGACAGGTGCAAACAGGATTTTATATTGGGAGGGCTCCAAAAAAAAAAGGCGCTATGCTGTGGGGGATTATCTTGTATCAGGGAAAATCCCGAGATGGCAGCCTGATTTTAGGTTGAATAAAATATCTTAATCTGTAGGCAAGCCCTCAGAGGGGGGTTTTAGATCTATAGTTGTTTGTATTTTGGGTGAGTCAGGTAGAATTGATGCCCTGGTACTTTTAGGGGCCGTATGTTATGGGTTTTTACCAGGTGGATTTCTAAAAGGGTCTATTTTCAAGGTAGTGGGCCAGGAGGGACCTAAAATGGCGCCCAAAGCATAAGACCCCGGTGAGAGAATTTTTCCCGGATTAGATTGGGTCTTACCCCCGGATGGCTGGTTGGGTTTTTATATGGCCCAAATAATCCAACAACCACTAATGTGGCCCAATGTGAAGGGCTGCCGGTCACCTAAGGTCTCCGGGGGTAGGGCTGCAGCTGCGCGTCCCCGTGTCTGTACAGCTCCCAAAAGCACCTCTTCCCGGAGGGGCTGCCCCGTTGATTGGTGGGCCGGGAAAAATTTTTTTTTTTTTTCCGAAGTCCGGGAAAACCCGGGGGGTCCCCCCGCAAACCTCCGTCCCCTCACCCACGGCCCCCGGGATCACTCCACCCTCTCGTTTGTCTTTCGGTGCCCCGGCGCCAAGTCGGGACCAAAGCAGCAGTGCAGTGGAAAAAGGGGGTCAGTCCGTGTGGTAAGTCCAGGAAAGGTCCCGTCTGGGGAACGCTGCGCGCCGAAAGCACGCGAATCCCCGCTACCCCGTGTGTCCCTTTCCCCGGGTTCTTTAGGCCTCTGCAATTCCCTTTAAGCCCTGCAAGCCGTTCCGGTGGTGTTCGTCCCCTTTTTCCTCTGGGATCTTGACACCCGGCTTTAGGTGTCAAAAGTAGGGTTCTGGGTTTATTTGAAGCCGTTTTAGCAAATCCCTTAGAGCTCAGGCGTCCGGCGCCTCATAGCCGGCCACGCCCCCAAAAAAACACGCAATTGTAAACCCTACAAAAGTAGTTTTTGGTTGCACAATTTTTTGGGCAAATTTACATCCAGGGGTTAATTTAAACGGTTTGCAGTTGTACTAGTAAAAAAAACTTTGTTTTTTTCCCCCGCACAGAAAAATTCTTGCATAATTCTATCCCAAAGGGTTAATTAAGCCTGTTTGTGTTTTTTATTTCAGAAAAAACAAGATTTTTAAACGCACATAAAGTCAAATTTTTTTCCGCCCCTTTGTGGAGCGCAATTTATATCCCAAGGGTTTACCCCAAATTGTTTCTGGGTTATTTGGAGCAAATACAGGGTGTTATTTTTCATATACAGATATCTTCATCAAACATGTTTATAATTTTAGAAAAAACAGATGTGACAGAGAGGTGGCAGGTCTTTACCCGCGAGTGGCAGAGGACAAACATTCCAGGCCCGGTGCAGCACAGCAAGGGGACGTCGCCCGCAGGGGTCCTTTGGTGAGGCCCCCCAAATGGCTGTCATCTAGCGGCCGTGTGTTGTTCAGCAACCCAATGGTTCTTGATTGGTTGACTAGGTCATCCACTTCCTCCCAGATGACATCTGACAACCCCAGCCAAGAGTCGGTGGGAACGTCAGACACAACCCTTAGTTGGCATGACCTGGGAGCGGCTCAGCGGCCCTTATCTGTCCTCAACCCGCCTCTGTCCCATCCGGTTCCCTCAGCCAGAGATCTACTATGTGGTCTGGGCTCAGCGCCACTATATAGCGAGGGTGAAAAATTTGAGGAGGGCAGTCAGCAGATACTTGGTAGCGAAGAAATGGGGCCAATATCCCCTGCTTCTTGCAGTAGGCGGCAAAGTATAGATGTTGAGAGTGGCATGGGAAGTCATGTTGTGAGGGGTCAGCCTCTGCATACCAAGACCGGTGATGAGGACAGCAGTGACGATGAAACACAAATAGACGATGATGTAGCCGACCGCACTTGTGAGCCAGGTGAGGCAAGGGCTTCATCATCGTCAGGAGAAGAGGGTGTCAGCTTGCGCGTCAGGCAGTGGCGCAGCCAGCAAGTGGGTCATGTGCCCGTGAGTCAGCAGGATTGCAGCAGTGTGAGGTCGGGAGCCAAGCGGCCACGGGGTACAAAACCCGCTTCGCAGGTCCAAGAAAGTAGCGGCACAGGGGCATCAAGCGAGGCAGTTGGCGGCGTAGTCACTCAGTGCGGACGTTGGCGGTAAAATCAGCTACTCGACGGTGTGGCAGTTCTTTGCAAAGACATCGGAGGAGCCGAATATGGGTATATGTAGAATCTGTGGGCAGAAAGTGAAGCGTGGCCAGGTAGCTAATGTTGGCACCACGGCCCTGCTTCAACACATGCAGCGTCACCATCCGGTGGCCTGGGAGAAACGTGGCTCAGATGTGGTGGTCCATCCTGCCGCCGCAGCAACAGCAGCAGCAGCAGCGCCCAGTGGCACGCATGCCATTGCAGCCAGTCAAGGCTCCACCACCTCTGCAGAAGGGAGCTGTTTCTCTTTGACATCATCTCCCGATCCAGATGCTCCTGCTCCTCGCTACTCATGGCGCCAGCAGTCGTTCAGCAAGGCGATTGCAAAGAGACAACAGTATGCGTCCAACCATTCTAAGGTGCAGAAGCTGACCGTACTCCTGTCCAAGTTGTTGGTGCTGCAGTCCCTCCCTTTCCAAATGGTGGACTCTGCACCGTTCAGAGAACTAATGGCTTGTGCCAAGCCGAGATGGAGAGTTCCAAGCCGTAATTTCTTTTCCAAAAAAGGCAGTATCAGCACTTCATAAATATGTAGAACAGAAGGTGGGCCAGTCCTTGAGCTTATCGGTTTGTTCCAAGGTGCACGGCAGCGCGGACGTCTGGAGCTGTAACTACGGTCAGGGCCAGTACATGTCCTTTACGGCCCACTGGGTGAATGTGCTTCCGGCCCAGGCACACCAACAACTTGGACAGGAGACGCCGCTTTCTCCTCCACAATGTCAAACTGCGGCTCCTTCGCCAATGTCCGCCTCCTCCTCCTCCACCACCACCACCATCTCAGCCTCCACAAGTACTGCTCCATCATACCACATGTGTAGGGCACAGCGGTGTCACGCAGTTATACACCTGGCTTGCCTCGGCGAACGAAGTCACAGGGGAGGAACTGTTCCGCGTCATGCAGCAAGAAATCAATGTGTGGCTTTCTCCGCGCCAACTGCAAATCAGAACCATGGTGACGGACAATGGGAGGAACATGTTGTCCGTGCTGCACCGAGGAGCGATGGTCCATGAGCCCTGCATGGCGCACCTGTTCAATCTGGTTGTGAAAAGGTTCCTGAAGTCTTCCACCGATCTTCAGAAGATTCTGAAAATGGCCAGGAAACTGTGCATGAACTTCATCCATTCCTACAAAGTCAGGAACACCCTCCTTGAGTTGCAGCGGCAGAACGGCCTCCACCAACACACTCTGATATGCGATGTTTCCACCCGTTGGAATTCCAGCCTGCACATGTTGGACCAACTGTATGAACAGAGAAAGGCCATTAACGAATTTTTGATGATCCAGGCGGACAGGAGTACTTCCTTGTGTAACTTTGATGTCAGGCCACATTATTTGTCAGTCGCCAGGACTACGGGATGAATAACGTCATTCCACTACTTCATGTCCTGGAACAGATGCTGAAAAATCTGTCTGGGCAGGGGACTGGAGACGTGGCGACTACATCTCGTGGCCACATGAGTCCGGTGGGGACTGAAATGGAGGAGCAGGAGGAGGAGGAGGAGGAGGACATTGGAGCAGAAGCATTGTCTGGAGAAATGAGTGGATTTTCTACCCAGGTGACAAGAGAGGAGGAGCAGGAGCAGCTGGAGGAGGTAGATGGAGATGAGGAAGACGAGGCAGATGACCCGCAAGCACCGTGGCAGTATACAGTGGAGATGGAGGCAGGGAGCCCCTCAGGGGTCACTTGTGCAGATGGCCCGCAGCATGCTGATTTGCCTGGCTAGTGACAGCCAATATGTCAGCATCCGGCAGAGAGATGACTTCTGGCTCTCCACCCTATTGGACCCTCGCTAACCGGTCCAAAATGGGAGCCTTTTTCCCAGATATTGAGAGGGAGGACAAACTCAAATACTGTAGGGAAATCCTCCGGAGTCAGTTGGCCGCTGCCTATGTGCGGCATCGTCCATCCTCTGTCAGGTCTGACCGGGGGGTTCTTCTGCGCTCACGTACTACAGCCGCGGCTGCTGGGGGAAGGTGGGGGGGTAGGAGCAGTACCAGCTCCATCAGCAGCAACCTAAGTCTGGAGTCACTGATGAGCAGCTTCCTTCACCCGCCTAGTGAGGAGGGCAGTCGCCAGCAGCAGCAGCAGCAGCAGCAGGACCTGGAGCAGACCCTGAACCAACAGGTGGTGGCCTACTTGGACAGCACTCTGCCACCCCAGTTAGAAGATCCGCTGGACTACTGGGCAGCCAAACTGGATGTGTGGCCGCAACTTGCCGAGTTTGCAGAGGAGAAGCAGTCCTACCCGGCCAGTAGTGTGGCATCAGAGCAGTGTTCAGTGCGGCGGGGGCCATCGTTACCCCAAGGAGAACCCGCTTGTCCACGGGAAATGTGGAACGACTGACCTTTGTCAAGATGAATCAGGCGTGGATCAGCCAGGATTTCCACACACCAATGCCTTAGGCGTCAGACTACATCAGCCATGACGCCTCACCCAAACTGTGAGAAATGAGTCTGGGTTCAAACTACCTGCCTCAGCCACTAATCTGATGCCGCCACCCGCCTGATGCCACACATCTGCTGACAGTTTCTCAATCTGCCACCAACCATCTTTACCAGGGACTGGTATTGCCACCCACCTCCACACTCTGTCATTGTGCCACTGTCTGACCTCATGCTGCTGCCGCCGTCACCTCCACTCTCTGTCATTGTGCCACTCTGTGGCCTACTCCAGTTTTTGCCACCTCCAAAATGTCATTGTGCCACTGTCTGACCTCATGCTGCTGCTGTGGCTGCTGCCGTGACCTACACACTGTCATTGTGCCACTGTCTGACCTCATGCTGCTGCAGTGGCTGATGCCGTGAGCTACAGACTCTATGATTGTGCCACTGTCTGACCTCATGCTGCTGCTGTGGCTGCTGCCGTGACCTACACACTGTGTCATTGTGCCTACTGTATCGTGCTTCATTGCCTTGCTGCTTGTGGCTGCTGCCGTGACCTACACACTGTGTCATTTGTGCCACTCTGTGGCCCTCACTTCTGTTTTTATTGCCACCTCTGAATGTCATTGTGCCACTGTCTGACCTCATGCTGCTGCTGCTGTTTTTGCCGTCAACTCCACACTGTGTCATTGTGCACTCTTTGGCCTACACCTGTTTTTACTACCTCCAGAATGTCATTGTGCCACTCTCTGACCTCATGCTGCTGTGGCTGCTGCCATCACCTCTACACTCTGTCACTGATGTTGCCACCTGAGCCCTCAGCTTGTTTTTTTTTCCAGCTGTCGCTGCCATGACTTTATCAGGCTACATTCCCCCTTCGTTTTTTGGTCAGTTTTGCCCTCTTAAGTGCCCAGGAAATTTTAGAGTGAAGCGATTCTAAGAGCGGCGGCAGTCATCTGCGTGTCATACTAAAACACAACATTGTATGAAGACCAAACCAAGCTCCCTCTGCATATTTAAGCATGGCACAACGTTCTACAGCACCCTGCAGGCTCTGTGCAGCCTGGAAATAGCTGTTTTTTAACGTGATTCGTCCCGAAGTAATTTGGAACGAAGTTATTTTTTGCCGAGAAATTCGGCGAAGTGAACGAACCGAATTTCGGGAAATTCGCCCATCTCTAATTACACACCTAACACTAAAAAAGAAGATCGTGTCTGATCTTGGATAAT
The DNA here is from genome assembly GCA_025379985.1 of Phyllomedusa bahiana. NCBI lineage: Eukaryota > Metazoa > Chordata > Amphibia > Anura > Hylidae > Phyllomedusa > Phyllomedusa bahiana. Next base: position 21,604 of record JAODAL010012666.1, read on the forward strand.
GCTACATGGACTTTTTTCTACTATCCTTCTAATGGCTACTTTCAAGCTGTTGGTGCTCCATATCCCAAGCTATATATTGTCACGGGTGCTCTTGTGACCATCGCTCAGGGTCGTAGGCTCACCCATGCCGCCGCGACCTGCAGGTCGGGCCGTGGGTGCACTCGCATCTCCTTCCCTGCATCTGGCTATTCATATATTTTCGTTCCCGATGTCTCTGCTCCCAGCACGTGTGTCCATGCTCCATAGAGAGTGTGCACCAGCTCTGTTGAATTTAATTTGTGATCACTGGTCGCTGACCCTGTTTAACCCTGCCCACTCTTGCCCTTCCTTGCCAGATCTATGGTGCCTTGTAGCCTAGAGAGAAAGTAGTTCATTGTGTTCCATTGCTATTCCCTGTACCTGTTGCCTCCATTCCTCGACCAGGAACCTTTGTCGCCAGTCCTGACCTTTCTGCCTGTTCCCGACTACGTACCAGCCTAGTGATTCTGTACCATGCCACCCCTCGGCCGCCACTGCAGACAAGTTGTGCCAGGGGTAGCGACCTGGGGATTCGCTTGCCGCAGCAAGTTCAACCCGCTTTGCTGCGTGCTCTGGATACAACCTGCCGCCCCTTAGACTCTGCTCCCTGTTGCAGTGGTACAGCGGATCCACTTCTCCAGCTGTTACATATATTGTCTTGTGAGGATCCCAACAACACGGCAATATGTTCATAGTGTGCAAATGGCCTCAACAAACTGCAAGAGAATGTTTCTAGCAGTTTATTAAATCCATGCCATGAAGAAATCCTGTGTTTCTCGGGACAGAGGGAGACCTAGTATTTTAAGGTTTATCTAATCACTATATATTATATTATATCTTTGTAAGGAAATTAATTACCTTTCTATTGTGTGAATGGAAATCTTGCCCATTACAATAACTAGTTGCAGTAAATGATCCACTAATTTGAGTTTTAATTACAGAACATTTCAAAAATACTTTATATGCTTCTTAAAATTTAAAGGGATGTTCCCACCATAGACTTTGATGGTATATTGATAGGATAAGCCATCGAAGTCTGAAAGTTGTGGGTCCCACACAGAGGAACAGGTCCTGGGAAGGGTCCGCTTAAAATGGAGAGCCGGCTGCACTTGTGCACAGCTCTGCATTATGTTCTATGGAAGTTCCCAGTACAAGGGAGTGGTGTGTTTGGCTGCACTCTAGACTCCCTTAAATAGAATGGAGAGTAGTGCGCAAGTATGTCCGGCTCTTCATTCTGAGCTGACACTCTCAGGGGCCCTTTGCTTAGAGAGAATATGTCGGCAATTTTTTTTTTTTACTTATGAAATCAAGACCTGATCCATATTCTTTTCCTCTCAGTCGTTTTTATTTCCTGATTGTGATTTCTCTATTCGGCCGTCAAATATATGATTGTGGGAAGCATTCTTGCTTGCACTGCTTTAACAGCATCAGAGAGATATTTTGCAGCAGCTTCATGCCCATAGGATTCTCTAAGACAGTTTCTGTCCCATAGACTTGTATAGGACTGTGAAGGGATGGGTGAGGGGGAGCTGTGACATCTCCTCTTGTGACTGGTGGATCCTGTGTTATCTGTACACAATGGGGTCTCCTTTCAGTGTGACCCTGCTTTTACTGATAATGAGCACACTGCTGAAAGCTCTCTAAACAGAACAGGAAGTGTCAAACGATTATTAGGCCAGTGGCAAAGTGAAAAACTAAGGACTTAAGAATTCTTAAAAAAAATATTGAAAGTGGATCTGGAAAAATTAAAAAAAAAACATAACCAAAAAATTCCTACAAAATGAGTTTAACATAAAAATGTGAGTTAAATAATAAGTAATTTTTTGATGACACATTCCCTTTAACAGGTTTGGGCTCCGGAGGTGGGATCTACACCTATTAGATTTTGATGACATATCCTATCAATACATAATTAAAAGTCTATGATGGGAACACCCCTTTAAGCTAAAGAACAGCAGTGTTTTCTTGAAGACCGTGTATATAAAGGGCACACAGACAGACACCTTTACATCTACATCCTCACACAAAAACTCACTTAGAAATGTGAATATTTTTTGATTTTAGAGCTCGTTTATAGCTGCTCTTCATTTTGGCTGGTTTTTGTTTTGGACAGGAGAGCTGCTCCATCTGCTGAGTTCTCAGTGGACCGATCACGACATCTGATGTCTTTCTTGGCCATGTTGGGTCCAAGCCCGGACTGGAATGTTGGACTCTCTGCCGAGGATCTCTGTACCAAAGAATGTGGCTGGGTCCAAAGAGTCATCCAAGATCTAATCCCCTGGGATGCAGGCACTGACAGTGGGGTCACTTATGAGGTATTTTCATGTGTTAAGTAAATACAGTTTTGTATGTTTTCTCCATTTTTGTGTGTGAGAAAAAGAGTATTCTGGTAGGGCTCTGCTTCCAGGGGCTCTTTCCCTCTTTCTATCTCTGTACAACCATCCAGGAATGTTCATAAATAGAGAATGATTGTGTACAATAATTGCATTGTCTAAAATAGTCCCTTGACAATTGAATTGTTCAATAATTGTCCAGGTCCTAAACGTGCAGTCGATATTGTATCTTTATCATTCGGGTTCAAGAGGGATAATCCAGGAAAGGATTTTGGTACCTGGACTCCTCATGTATTTCAATAGGCTTCTTCCCTTGTACAATATATTTTTTTATATTATTTTAGTTGCTCTTTCTCTGTTATTAACTTCACTGGTTTTTTTCATAAGACCTGCACCTTCTAGTATGTATGATTTACTGTACATACAGTCCCTTCAAGCCCTTCCCCACTGGGATAGTTTTCTTGACTTCAAGCTTCACCATTTCACATTGTCTTTTTATATTGAACAATACATTTGCTTAGTTTCCTTTGCCCGGTGGCACCGATCAGACCTCCATGTCCTTACTGAAATTTATATTGCTACCAGTGGAAGAAAATAATAGTGCTGGATAGCATGACCAGTTTGTCATATTTTTCTAAATAGTGGAGAGTTGGTGAACCCCAGTATAGCCAGCTTGGATATTAGTGCAATGCTTCCATTGTTAACCACACATAGACACATGGTGTGTCTATTAAAGGGGTTGTCTCATCATGCTATATCATGGAGCCACAGGCAGCTTCAGATGCACAGCTCCTCACTCTTTCTGGTTAGACTGTGGGTGGTTCTATAGTAGTGATTAGCATAGCAGCTCTGTATTGCCAGCTCTTCTAAATGGACATACATGACTGCAGGAGATGTAATCTATAGAAGGCTTCAGAGCTCAAAGTAAAGAATCAAAGGTATTTGATCTCCTTTGTTTGTTAGAGATAACACATTCTGTTCTGGTGATGTCTCTTTCTAATCAGGAAGGTAGACCAGAACAGTAACCAGAGAAACCTGTGTGCAGAAGCTGTAAACTTAGAATAGACAGTCTCAGCATGTACCAGATTTATCAACACTATGATAAATGTGGCTAATTTTAAGACTGTCTAGTCTAAGTTTACACTGTCTAGGGATCAGAAAGTATTGATAAATCTGTCTCAAGTCTTTTACTGCCACCCCATCTTTTTACCCACCCATACTTAAAGGGGTTTTCTTACCATTCTTTTTCACAGAGCCACAGCCAGCTTCTTGCTCACACTTCTTGGTCAGGCTGTGGGGGTTCTAGAGCAGTGATTGGTATATCAGCTCTGCTATTACTAGCTATTCCTGTTACAGTTACGTGACTACTGGAGATTTAAAGATGGTAGTGCATGAGGCTACAGAGCTCTTTAAGGTTAAAATTTGTCATTAATATAGATAAACAAGCTCCAATGCTAGAGAGCTTGGATCAATCAGATAAGAGAAAGAGCAGTGAGAGATTGTCAGTATCCAAGAGAAACTTGTGTACACTAGCAGTAGATAGAATCTTCTTTATCTCCTGGCTAAAATAAAATCAAAACAGCAATGCATTTGGTAATCGTTTTCATTTATCTAGCCCTATGTGATAAAAGCCAATCATTGTGATGAGAAAATCTCTTTAAGGTGCCTACGAGCAAAGTCTGGCTAGTTATCTTGTGCACGATCCTGCCTTGACTTTCCCCCAAGAAATGATGTTGGAGAATCGGGCTAGTTGAATTTCAATGCCGATCCTTTTGCTCTCAATAGAGATCAGATAAACCACCTCTAGATGTCTATAGCAGTAGGTTTTTCCCCTCTCCTTATTGACAACACATACACGATCAACTGAACTGGACATACATAGGTATGGGGGAGTTGGGAGGACTAGCAGTCTGCCACATGGGCATTCATCTGACAGCATTTGAAGGTGTATGGGCGCCTTTACCTCGGTGCAGTTTTCTTAAAGGGGTTGTCTCACTACAAGGATTGCTGCTTTTTATGTTAAAGATCTTGCAAAAACAAGTCACTTTGTAATATGTGCATTAACAGTGTCCTACCTATTCCTAGATATCCCCTCTTGTATGGGCTGCATCAGCTCCTCAAACATGTAAACATGCCCCTGAATTCAAAATGAAACTGTCACGATTGTGTCTGAAACACCCCCGTCTTTTGGCTCTGGTCGCCGGCCACGGCCAGTACGACGTAAACCATGGTTTTTGACTTAAGACTACGTTTCTTATCACTAGTGTGAACTGGGTTTATTTTGTGCCTGGTGCTAATTGATTCCTGGCCAACGCCCGTGGCCAGGAATCTTCCAGCACACTCATGGTTAATTTTTGTTCCTTCTTGAGTGACAGCCTTCTTCTCCTATCTGGTCTTTTGTTCCTTCTGCCTATTGCCTCAGTTCTACCTTTCATCTGTTCCTATATAAGGTCTCTGTTTCCTTCCTGCCTTGCCTGATATTTTGGCTCATTGCCCTATAGGTCGCCTGCTCTCTTCTGTTTGCTTCTGTGATCTCCTGACATTTCGCTTTGCTGCCCGGTTATCCTTTTTGTCTCACGTCTCTGTACCTCGCTGCCCGTACTGTTGCCGACTTTGGACCGCCCCCGGTTATTTTCTTTGTCTCACGACTCTGTACCTCGCTGCCCGTACTGTTGCCGACTTTGGACCGCCCCCGGTTATTTTCTTTGTCTCACGACTCTGTACCTCGCTGCCCGGATTGTTGCCGACTTTTGACTGCCCACGCGTTTTCTCTTGTCTCAGACTCTGTCCCTTTGCTCCCCCGTATTTTTGCCGACTTTGACCGCCCCTCGTTTATTTTTGTGTCTGTTTGTCCTGTCTGTGTCGCACCTATATCAGTGCAGCCATCAGTCTTCCGGTTGGGGCCGACCTATTATGGAGTCGGGTTCCCCAAAAGGCAGGGACAGAGGCTGGGACCAGTGCCAGGGCCTCACTTGTCTGTGTCTTTGTGTGCGTCCCTGACAGAAACCAAGAAAACAGGACTGAGGTAAGATGAATCAATGTATTGAGACAACCCCTTTAAGTAAGCTTTTGTTCAGTCTTTTTTATTCTATAAAGCAATAGCAATCACTCAATGTGTAACATATCTAGGTCAACCCCAGCAAATATAGACAAATTTATTGCAAGCGTGTTTGGTTAAACTCAAGTGGTTTTTAGATGGGAGTCTGACATAGAATTCTGATTCATTAGTACATAGCTTGTCAAACAGTGTTTAGATAGCTCCCCTTAATGCTTATCTTGTGATTGCGGCAACATTACCATTTAGAATGTTACATGAAAGGAGAATTATTTAAGAAGGTCCAGCTCCGCGCAGCTTATTTCCATCCACATTAAGTCAAGCATTTCTTCTAAAGAATAAATTAGTGCAGGTCAGTAAACAGATATTTCCAGAAGAGCATTAAAGATAGAGATGTGAGAAATGTGCGGTGTATTAGGTGACACTGTTATGTTTAAAAACATTGCATTAGATTCCTTCTATCTCAAATGGAATATCGGTTTATTCTAGTAAAACGTACATCATGGGCATGAAGCAGATAAGGAATCTTTGCTGTATAGTCACACATCTGTAATTAGCTGTGAAAAGCTTGAGGGGGTCTTAGAAGTATGACCCCTCATTAACCTATTTCACATGCAACAATTTTTATTCTTTGAATTTCATGGGCCATCATTTTGGTTTTTTATTCTCCCATCAAAATAGCCATGTATGGCAGGTTTAATCTGTTTTTTTAATGGTACTACTTAAAAGAGCATTCCCACTATAGACTTAGACTGTTTTAGGCACATTAAATCAGTGTAAAGTGCGCCTGAAAGTCGGATTGTTTCAAAAATCTGGCATCAGGTATACCTTGCATAGAAAACTTAGTGCGCCTTAAAAGGCTCGTTGCGCCTAAAAAGGCCCGTTGCATCTAAAAAGGCAAATCGCGTCAAAAAAAGCGCATTGCACAACTCGCGGCACATAGCATATCATTGGTAGTATATGCAATGCGCCTATCGAGATGCATTGCCCGATGGGGGTGCATAACATATGTAATGCGCCTCAATAGGCGCATAGCGCGATGGGGCGCACAGGTGCATTACAAAATGTCGTGCCCATCGTATAATGCTCCTAGTTTTGGTGTAGGACAGTTCATTTACAACAAGCATATGGCGTCAAAAGTGGTTTGGGTGCAAAATAGACCAAAAAACTGGTGTTGCCGTGTTGGGACATGTTGCCCTACATGATGGCATATCGATAGGATATGGCATCATTGTTTAATAGGTGTCGGTCCCTCCTGTGGGATCCAGACTTATCTTGGGAACAAGCCACAAAAATTGTCAGCTCAGAATGGAGAGCCAGTAATGCTTGCGCATGACTCCTCATTTTGTTTTATGGGAGTTCTGAGTAAGGTGGGATTTTCATCGTCTTTGCAATTTTACATTGAGAAACATTTTTGCACAATTGTTGCACAATTTTTAAACACAGTTTTTCACAGTTTGCTGAACTTCTGACCATCTTTGCTTCTGAGAGACTCTGCCTTTCTAATACATTCTCTTCATACATTGTCATGTGTCAGTTGAAATTGAGTAAGTAGTGACAGTAGCAGATGATAATTTCAACTGGTAGCAAAAATTAATTCAAAATCTTAAACATGTAAAACTTCAAACTATTACAAGCTTGTTACTTGCGGTTTCGTAGTGGTACAGATCCATAGTAAGCGGCAATGTATCGACAAACCATTCATGATACAAACGCATAGCCTGGCCTCTTCATCTTGGAGCGCATGTAGCAGACAAGCGGACGTAATGCAGGGTGCGCAACACATTTCGGGAGAAAGCTTGAGAAAGGGAGAGGTTCTCTCCTGACACGTCCCGCATGTCCTGCGCTTTTAATACATTTTTGCTACTAGTTGAAATGATCATCTGCTACTGTCCCTACTTACTGACCTCTGCCTTGGGATAACCCTTGACTCCAATCTGTCCTTCAAACCGCACATCCAAACCCTCACCTCTGCCTGCCGCCTCCACCTGAAAAATATCACCCGTATCCGCTCATTCCTTAACTTCGAAAGCACAAAAATGCTGGTCCATGCCCTCGTCATCTCACGCCTAGACTATTGCAACATCCTTCTCTGTGGCCTCCTAGCTAGCACCCTCACTCCCCTACAATCCATCCTTAACTCTGCTGCCCGTCTTATCCACCTCTCTCCTCGCTACTCCCCTGCCTCTCCCTTCACTGGCTTCCCACTGCCCAGCGAATCCAGTTCAAGTTAGTAACCTTGACCTACAAGGCTGTCCATAACCTTTCCCCTCCATACATCTCTGCCCTAATCTCCAGATACCTCCGCTCGTCACAGGACCTTCTTCTCTGCTCTCCCCGTATCAACTCCTCACATAACCGTCTCCAAGACTTCTCCCGTGCTTCCCCCATACTCTGGAACTCACTGCCCCAACACCTCAGACTCTCCCCCACTCTCACCAGCCTCGAAAGCAACCTGAAAACCCATCTCTTCAGGATTGACCTTGCTGTCACTACACCCTCCAAAACATGTCTGCCCCTCACTTTCTGTCTCTTCCCACCTTCCTTTTAGAGTGTAAGCCCTCACAGGCAGGGACCTCTCTCCTTCTGTACCAGTTGTTAGTTATTAATTTGTCAACTTTGTACTTGTTTGACCTATGTTATGTATGAAACCTCAATGTACAGCGCTCTGGAACCAAGGGCGCTCAAAAATAAATAATTATAATTGAAGGAAGTTTCAGGAGCTTCTGTTAAGCAGAAAGAATTTGGTATGGCTATAAAATTTTGCTGCTACTACCAAGTGTTTATCAAGAAGTCTCAGTTGAAATTGACCCTGTGTTCGGCTGTACTCAGAACTCTCATAGAACAGAAAGAGATTTGTGTCCAAGTGAGACTGCACTTCCCTTTCTGAGCTGGCAATTTTAGGGGGCTGTTCCCGAGAAAGACCCAATCCTTTTTCTGAGCTAACAATTTCAGGGGGTTGTTCCTGATATAGATGTGTGTCCCCAAGTTGGGACATACACCTAACAGGCTTTGATGACATATCCTACCGATACACCATCAAAGTATGGTAGGAACGCCTCTTTAATGTATCATATAATGCATTGGGAAATAGAACATTTTTATTTGGTGGAATAGAAAACAAAATGCAATTACACCAGTGATTTTGGTTTTTATTTTTACAAAGTTCACCATGTAGTATAAATGACAATTATTTTCTGCGGGACAGTACAACTTTAAAATGTAAATCTACACCAAACATATATATTTATTAACCGATGACTTTTTGACGTTTTATTCTTTTTTTAGGGAGACAAGGTTTTGTTTTTTGTTTTGCTTTCTAGGTGTATATTAGCAGGATAAATAAGATTATGGGCCACATGTATGAAAACTGTTAAGGTCTAAAACTCACTTTTTTGCCCATAGTAACCATAGTTTAGTGAGTTTTAGACCTAAACAGTTTTCATACATGTGGCCCTACGTTTTAATAAATGGATCTTTTACGGATATGGTATTATCAATTTTTTTTTATTGATAAGAGGGAGAATGGGACTGTTTTGAATTTTTATATTAAGATATTTATATGTAATATTTTAACTTTGAAACTTTTTTTACTTAGGGGTTTTGCAACTGGTTTCAAAATTCCTCTACTGTCCCCTTTTATACTAAAGAAAAAAAAAAAAAGGACCCAACCCTTTCCAGCGCCACTGGTCCTCCATCGATGATGTCACATATATCACTCATGTGACTGTAAGCCAATTACTGCCTCTCTGGTCACTTGCCTGCATGTATGGAATATGGTCATTAAAGGGGTTGTCTCACTACAAAGATTAGCTTTCAAAATGTAGGGAACACTAAATGAAGACGCTTTCCAAATATATTGCTTTGTTCATCTTTTTATGTTAAGGAGCTACAAGTGATTTTATCACCTTCTGAGGGCTCTCGGGTTTCCCAAGTGACCGACCTGTGTACTTCTCCCCCTGCTGTTTGTTCTATCTGATAACAGGGAGTGACATCATCACACAGGTCACAGCCAGCAGTGTGAGAGCTTGTGTGTTATGTGATCTTTCAGACAAAAGACAATAATTACTCTACTGTTTACATTAGCTCAGAAGATTCTCTGGACCTCAGAGAAGGTAATTTATTTAATCTAGACTAATAAACAGAGAGGTCTGAATACATAGAGCTCATATGCTAATTACAGACAGCTTGACCAGGAAGTGACAGAGCCAAGCAGCATTATTTCATCCATGCATCCTATGAAACTTTGAGATGAGACAACCTCTTTAATGGCAGTGAGTGGCTGCAGCATTACATGAGTGATGTACAGTGAAGGAAATAATTATTTGATCCCTTGCTGATTTTGTAAGTTTGCCCACTGACAAAGACATGAACAGTCTATAATTTTAAGGGTAGGTTAATTTTAACATTGCGAGATGCCCTCCAAATAAGAAAGGGAATAGAACCAACTTTCTATCCAAAGGTCTTTAAAGGGGTTGTCTCACTACATTGATTCATCTTACTTCAGCCCTGTTTTCTTGGTTTCACTTTGAATTCAGGGGTGTGTTTACTGGCTTCCACTAGGCTGCAGTAGAAGCCAGGTCTGTAGCTATAGCAACCAGTGCTGGCAACCTATCAGGATAGATCAAACAGGTCTGTAGCTATAGCAACCTAAGGAGCTGATGCAGCTCATAGAAGAGGGGATATCTTGGAATAGGTAGGACACTGTTAATGGACATATATTGCAAATTGACTTGTTTTTGCAAGATCTTTAATATAAAAACAATCCTTGTAGTGAGACAACCACTTTAAGCAGCCACATGTGCTACCTCTGAGATAGGTATGTCCTTTATCTAAAATGAAAGAAGAGAAGCGTTTTGGATTTAGAATTGGAAACTTTGGTCCTAAAGGTATTAAATGAGGCTTTTAGCTTGTAATGTTATTTATAAAGGAATAGGCTGTAGTAGTAACTATGTATAGAAGAGGAAGTGTTTACCATTTTTATGAATGAGATATCATGTGACCATTTGTTACTACTTAAGCAGGAGGAGGAGTGCACAGCACATGCTTGAGAAGCAGGGCAAATGTGCATCAGCTCTGTTCCGGGTCCGGGAGTCGTACCTGAGGACTCGCTGAGGAATGGTTTATATTAAAGATGGACTACTTATGCTAAGTACCTCCAAGCTTTAATCTTTTGCTCTATTGTAAATTCTGATGTGGAGATTTTCTGAAGATTACATAAAAAGTTTATAAAAGTACTTGTTTTGCCTCTATGTTGCATATTGTTGAAGATATGTATGTCCTTGACAACCTGGCAACAACTTAACTAGATGCCGATAGGCCATTGACTTTCAACAGCTGAATGGTCAACATCTACAGTGGGGAAAATAAGTATTTGTTACACCCACATACAAAGAACAGAGAAGTCTGTAATTTTTATCACAGGTACACTTCAACTGTTAGAGCTCCCCTTTCATTTCATATAGTGCTCTGAAAAAATAAAAGCTGTTATTGGTTGCTATGAAAGCTGATTGGTTGCTTTAGTCAACAAAGAAAGTCTTAGACCTAGACAGTTTTCATACATGTCCCACTAGGTCTACAGAGTTCTATACAACGCTGCAACAGTGTGACAAAATATGTCAATTATACATTTTTAGTATGTAGGATTATGGTTATACTGTTGCTCAGTGAGTAATGATCCTGCAGCCCACATTCAAGTTTTTTGTCTGAATGCCGGAATACCCCTTTAGGGCATGTTCACTCAGCGTTTTTGGATGAGGTTTTGGTCGAGGTTTCCGGAGCGTTTCCTCGTCCAAAACGCTTCCAAAACACCCCAGTACATTTAATTGATTCCTATGTAAAACCTCGTTATAGTACACACATGAAGAGGTTTTTACACGCTTCTTTGGAAGCAATGAAAAAGAAGTGCCATGTCTATTCTTGAAGCGCGTTGTTGGCGCGGTTTAGGCGTAGTTTTCGGCGTGGTTTTTGTCCTGGCTATTCATTTGTATGGGTAAAAACCTCGTCGAAAACCCGATCAAAGCCTCGTCAAAAACCTTGTCTAAAGAAGCGTGTTTCAGGCAAGGTTTTGATGTGGTTTGGATGAGGTTTTGGATGAGGAAACACTCCGAAAACCTCATCCAAAAACGCTGTGTGAACATGCACTTAATGATCCACATTTCGTTAGCACCAGGCAGATGGTAGCATTAGAGTTGTATTCCAAAAGAGAAAAAGTGTCCGGTATTTCATTAAAAATAGTGATTTTTGAGTTGTAGAAAAATGAATAAAACCAGCAAGTCCATTGCCTCGAGGACAGTTGCACCAAGACACAGTGATTTGCTTTAAACCTTTCATTTTTGTTATTCTCAGGCCTGAAATGTGTAAGCAAGTCACTGTATCTTGTATTGGGTCTGGACTTGCTGTTTTTATTCATTTTTCTACAACAAATAATTCACTATTTTGAATGGAATGATGGACAACTTTTCTCTTTTGGATTGCTACATGGTGAATGTTCACACCAGTGCTGTAGAATCACCCACAATCTAGTCTGCACAGGAAGTGGGAGCCTGAAGCTGGATGGAGGAGCAGGTTTTGTGAATACGGTCAAATGAGAAAACCCTATTTAAGCATTACACAGAGCCCACTGACTTTTTTTTTTCTTTTTTGTAAGGCAGGGCAGGTCCTCCAGAGATATATACCCTTTGTAGCTGCTTTCTACTCTGGCCAACAGATTCTAAGAAAATTACTTATCAAAGTAGGAGTTATAACAGGATATATAAAAACTGGTGTTCTTCTCTGGGCAACCCATTTAAATTAAAATCAATTAAATATCAAGCTATATAATACATGGAGGGGCCATGTCCTTTTACATAAGAACCACTCTTTGTTACATTATAAACTGTAGTCCTGAGGTCTCTGCTTTTGCTTTTGATCTGTGGCAACCAAATGCCTTGAAATGAGCACATGGAAAGAGGCAGCAATGTGTGCTACATGGAATAATGCTCTCTGTTCTGTAAAGTATAGGAGTATTTACTTTAAATGAGAAATCAGTAGCCTTGTGCTGTATTGCCAGGGCTGCAGTGTAAAACTGTTATCTTTGTATGTAAGTACACAGAAAAGTTTAAATGTAGAAGAGTCACTCTAGTTGTCTGAAAGGAGCACATGGAAAGAGCAGCAATATATGCTACATGGAATAATGCTCTCTGTTCTGTAAATTATATGAGTATTTACTTTAAAAGAGTAGTTCCATGTCTATATAAAAGCAGGGGAGTGCGAGTCAATAGCTTTCAAATACTGAAGGAAGTTCTGAGTTAGTGCAGAACCTTTTTAATAGTGGATAGTCCATGTCAATCCCTTTTAATTCATACTGTTGGGACAAAGAGTTATAGGAGGATTTTGCGGAGGAGCAGCTAGTCAGGGGTAAAAGATCCGGCCATGGGAGAAGGGTGTTTTCAGGCACAATACTGGAGATGGAAGTAGATTTAGATAATGGCACATGATTTAAAAATCAGCACATTTTGATTATATATATATCCATGCAAAATTGAAAATGTCCATTGACGTGTAATGTAATGCAATAAATGGTGCGACATGATGTACGTCAACACCTCAGATAGTTCTGCTAGAGCATATATGGAAGAAAATGTATTAACACTTGCTTATTGTTTTACAATCATAAACAGAAGAAAGCCTTAAGAATTTCTAGTTTTACATCTCAATTATCATCAAAGTGCAGGATAATCATTAAAAAGTAACATAATGCTACATATTAATTCAGAAGATTAGTTGGATTGAAAAAAGACATTTGTTCATCAAGTTCAACCAAAGGTGGGAAAAGATGTGGATGAAGGGTGAGGGATATGGATTTTTTAAGCTTTGTTTCCCCTACTGATGAATATTCCTATAAGACAAGAACCAATCCGCCCTATATCTATTATAAAACTGAAGACAAGATTGAACATAAGTGCCCTGCATAGGTCACAGAGCATGCCCACAACACTCTCCCAGAACATTCAGTAGGTTTCTTACATCCAGGTGCCTGTTTAAAAGCAAATCTCTGGAACAACTCAGTCTAAATGACCACCCTCATAATCATGTATTAAAAAAAAAGTTAACCCCTTAAGCCGAACGCCTGAAAAGTAGTTAATGACCAGAACATTTTTTTAGTTTTGCCTCCTTGCATTTCAACAGTTGTAACTTTTTTATTTTTTCAATGGACGCAGTTGTTATTAGGCCTCGTTTTATTGACACAATTTGTACTTATGGAGAATAGTTTTTAAATTCAATTATAAATAATGTAGAATTTTTTTTTACACCATTCACATTTCACACTATAAATAACTTGTTAGATTAAATTCTACAGGCTTATAATAATTATGGTCATTGACTACCTAATATGTGTAGGGGTTTTTATTTTGTGTGTTGTAATGTGATGCACAAAAAGTTTAATTATTAATTTTTTTTTTACACATTTATAATCTGTGGTCAAGCTGACACAGGCATGAACAGGACAACACAGTCTTGCCCTGAATCACTGCTTTTATCAAAGACAGCTGGGACTACTCTAGGTCCCCAGGACTGACTGTGCAGCCGTTCCTCAGGTGATTGGAACGCTCGGTGACCCGACAGAGCAGGGAAACCCTTTGATTGTGCTGCGGTGCCGAACTGTGGCAATCAAAGGGTTAAAATACCGGGGAGTGAAGGTTCCCCTGCTCTCTGGTGCTTGCAGGAGGTGCGGTGGGATCAGGGCTGTGTAGTACAGGTGCCGCAAACTCCAATGTCTGCAGCGACGTCAAAAGACAATGCTGCAGATGAACAACCTGAAATGCCCGACGTCAAACGACGGTGGGCGGTCTTTAAGGATTTAAAAAAAAAAAAGAAAAAAAATTTATTGAAAAATGTACAATCATAAAATTAAAACAGATTAGAGAAACAGAATAAGGCTTCCAGTATAATTTTTTAAAGCACAAAGATAATAAGTAGACACATTCCTTTAATTCTATGTAAAGAACGTTGGACATCCAGTCTTCAGCCGTGATAGTCTGAATGCACAGTACAGCTAATTTAGCACATGAGTGGGTTGGGTGCTCACAGCCTGAAAAAGTCATTTTCTAAATGTATTTTCCATCTTTCTTATAATATTATTAATTTGGTTTTATTGAAATAATCAACAATAGAAACAATGGACTGTCCCTTTTATCTAAATGAAATGTGGTTTATATGGTCATATTTGAGCAAAATGCAAGCCAATATATTGAGTCACTTAGCACTGAGTAAAGCTGATTGTGATTTAGTATAATGAAATAGTTTATAGAAGTTTTCTCTAATTTCTGAGTTCATTGCCATAAAGAAAACAGTGGAGCTTTATTCTCTGAATGCATTTATATGGTACTGTATATAACTAAGGCTTGTTTTCATTGACCCCAATACGTATACAGTCCGTAGTATAGGAAGGACACATTTCAGGGCTGTAACTATAGAGGGTGCATTCTACAAATTAAAGCTCAGGGCCCAATTTTGCATTCAGGGGGCTCATATTTTATATTTAAATATAGTTGTAATCAAAGGTATAGCAAAAATATATATAACAATACACCTCTATTCTCCAAATATCTCACATGTGCAGCAGCAGCATTTTGTGCTGTAGAGCCTAACCTCCTATGGTAATGCAGGATAGAAGTAACGCCCATGATCATAGTGACTTCACACTTCACTCTCAAGTCTCCACATGATTATTAGGCATTAAGTGACAGCATTAAGTCCATAGTCTCCTCATGATTTTTACCTGTATACATACGCAATAAAAAGGGTATTCCTCTGCTGATTTAAGAATGTCAGCATGAAAATGCCCATCATAGACATTACTATGTTGAGATGCATAGCAGATGATATGCAGCCAATTAAGTCAGGGATCCCACTTGCACCTTGTGATTTTATCAATAATTTTATTCCCTTAAAAACCTACTGTGTCAACAACAATTTGCAATATTTTATGTGCATTATTTCTTTAGTATTACATCATTATGAACTTTATTCCCATGCTGTGACATCACTGTGTGCATTATTTCTGTAGTGTGCCATCATTATGAGCATAGTTACCATGATGTGACATCACTGTGTGCATTCTTCCTGTAGTGTGACATCATAAGCATTATTCCCATGCTGTGACATCACTATGTCCATTGTTTCTGTTATATTAACATTCATTTCACGTATGCCCCTGCAAACCACACCCTGGTCGCAGTGCATCAGAGCCTAACACAGCCCCGGGCGGAGCGCGCGACCCGCATGTCGGGTCGCGGGCGTGCTCGTTCCCCTGCACACTTACCCGGCCGTGCCCCTGCGGCAGTCTCTGTCCCGCGGCGCGCGCTCGCAGTGATATGACTTTAAAGGGCCAGCGCCCGGTAATTTGCTAATGCCGGTCGCTGCTCCTATTTTAAAGCCAGGCCCATCCTGGTTACCCTGCCAAGGAACATTAGAGTGCCCTTATGCCTATTGATAAAGCGTTCCTTAGTCTACTGTTATACGTTACCGTACCTTCTTGGCCTACGTCCCTCGAGCCCCACAAACCACCTGCCCGCCTGTCCTGACCTTAATTGCCTGTTCCCTGACTTACGTCCTACGCCTCACGATACTGTACCACGCTCACCCCTTTGCTGCCATCGCAAGCAATTCATGTCATGGAAGCGACCTTGTGAAAACCGGGACATACGTGATTTCCGCTCCCTGGCGTGGCTTGATGCCATTGCTATTGCGGTGGTCCAGAGGATCCACTACCGCTGCTCGTGACTATCATTATAAGCATTATTCCCATGCTGTGAAATCACTATGTGCATTCTTTCTGTAGTATTACATCATCATGAGCTTTATTCCCATTCTGTGACATCACTGTGTGCATTATTTCTTTAGTGTGCCATCATTATGAGCATATTTACCATGATGTGACATCACTGTGTGCATTCTTCCTGTGGTGTGACATCATTATAAGCATTATTCCCATGCTGTGACATCACATGACTTCTGTATTTTAATTGACCACAAAATGTACAGTCAGGAGAATAACCAGGGACATCTGCCAGGAGTGTAAGGCTACGTCTACACTGCATCGGACAAAAAACTGCCCAAAAGAAAGTGGCTGAATTTTTTTTTTTTTTTCAAGCATGACCTGGGTTTTTATTTTTGTCACGCTTTGTACAAAAACCACGGTCGCTTCTAGGTTTTTATTGCCACACCCATACTATTGGTATGTAATGAGAAGACGGCAAGAAAACTAAAAGCGCTGATGTATCATACAACATGTTGTGTAATACGCCCGTGCCGAAAGACGGGCAGAGAAAAAACGAGCTGTGGAGACTACAGCTCGTCTTTTCTATTGCCGCCTAGGGGGCTGCAGGGTCGATCGTATCCTCGGCGCTTTTAAAAAACTAAAAGCACCGAAAACACGATAATAATCCTGTGCAGGAGCCAATAGCCTAATAACTATAGGGGTGTTACATACAGGACAAAAATTGTTGGTACCCTATTACAGAAAAAATCAATAAAAAATAACATGACAAAAGTAACACATTTTAAATTACCTAGAATCAAGTAATGAACATCAGCACCTTGCATTCTAAATAGGTGATCAGCTGAATTAAAAATAAACAAATAAATTGGTCTGGCCAAAATTTACTTAATATTTTGTTGCACAACCTTTTGCGGAAATAACTGCAAACAATTTCTGTAATGCTCAATGAGACTTCGGCCCCCGTCCACAGATATTTGGTCCACTCCTCATAAGAAAACAGCCTTGTCATAAAGGAGTTGCTGTCTCCATGATTATACGTTAAGATCTAAAAGCCCCATCAGACTAGTCCAATGTTTTGCTCTGTCATTCTTGGATTTTTTGGCTCATTATCCTGTTAGAGGATCCAATACTTACAACAGAGACCAAGCTTTCTGACACAATTTCACTATCTAACCCAATGTAGTTGACTACTAATATTCAAATACCTAGTCCAAATTGCCAGTGGCAACAAAGTAATCTCACTATATTAATATGACTACAAAAAAACTAAAATTCAACTTTTACTATAAACCTAAATAAAGTTAAAATCTACAGCAGTGACATTGCTATTCTGACTTCATTAAGGATTGAGTCTGAGCTAGGCATTATATGTACAGTATATAGCCCTAGAAGAAGCTTCCTAATATGTCTAATTAAAAGATATCAAAAATGCCCCCTGACATATTTTGCCGCATGTACTGCAGCCTCAGGGGCAAAAGCACCACGTTACTGACCGGGCCAACAGCATTTTATTCTTCCAGAAAGCCTTGATCATCTTGAAATTCATGTACCCTCAGCACAGATTTAAGAACACCTGTGGCCAGCATACAACAAAGCTCCACAAAACATAATCAAGCCTCCTCCAAGTTTCCACAGTAGTAACCATGTCATATCCACTAGCAGACTGACTTATTATGAGATTGAATACACCTTAAATGCTGATTACAGAATACACCTTAGTTAAAAATGTCTTAATTGTAAAACTATTTTCAATCTCTTATAGAGGAAGCATCACTTTTGTCCAGGTCAGATTTTTTTTTTTTTACATTCTTTTTATTTAAACCACAATTCAATTCATGTCTGTAATTAATTAGTTTATTTTCTATAAGTTTAAATTATTTGTTACTTTTCTCAGTTTCAAGTTATTTCGGTGATCATTGTCTGTTTTTCTTTTTTAATGGAAGGGTGCCAAAAATTTTGTCCACATGTGTAGCTGCACCTGAACCTTGGAGCCGTAGGGGACCTAATAGATCTCTCTGTTGCACATGCTAATGCAATGCTATGATTTATAATTTAATATTACAAAACAGATTTTGCCCACTATATGACTAGAAACCTTTCATTTATTGTTGCCCAAATCAAATAGCTATGCTGCTTTTTGCTTTACTGCAGTTTAATTTACTGTCAACCGGATGGTGGGGGCCCATCCCTGACTTTGCTACCCTCTTGGTTAGAAGTAGTAGAGAATTACTGTAAATGGAAATGCAAATTAAAGCTTGCACGTTAACCTGAATCGAATTGTAGAAAAACAAAAAACCTCTTTATCTACCTGGGAATCGCTACCATAGCTGCAGACAAAAATTTTACTAAACTTTTTGGAAAACTTAAGAGTTAAAATATGGCTCCTTATGGGCAGAATGCTATATAATATGCACCTTTAATTTTCTCGCCTAGGAATCAAAGCTCCTGCAATTGCTTTGAATTTCAAAGGCATATTGATTTAAACACCGTCCTCCCTTTCCCTTTTTTTTTCGCTAATGTGATCTGAGAGTCTCAGGATGCATATTACTCCAAATTTTGTCTCTTTGCAAAAGACCTTCAAGCTTGGAATCAGCAAGATGCAGTCATATTCTCTGCCATAGGAGACAAAGTAGAAAGCATGCCTATTCCCAATGGTCCAGGGCAATGATCGCCAACCAGTATTTCAGGGACCACATATGGTCAGGAAACATCCCCTTATTACTCAAGGCAGGATGACTGCTCTTTATTTGTTTGATACAAAAATGAACGTTTCCACAACATTTTTCAGAGGACTGGAGAATTTTACAATAGGAGGATATAGAGGCTTGTCCACCTGGGCATATTATGGATAAATAAGCTTTACTATACCTCATATGAAGGCATTCAGAAGTTTCTGTAGCATACCATGTTGTAGAGAGACAGGATATACTTCTGTAATATAGAAGGCACCATGAAGCAGCATAGAGTCCTTATGGCACCTTTCTACAGAACTGTGGGAAGTTTTCTGCTACCATACAGGCTGCATGGATACAACTCTACTGTGTGCTAATTTCCATAGAATAGCCTTTATGCTTGACACCCTAAAATAGAAGAGGATTGCTGTGCTAACTTCAGCATCTTTACTGAGGCAAATATGACCAGTATCAAAGCCAAGATCTTGCATATCCAACTCTGAAGAATGGGCCACTGCATCAGAATGCCTGACACCCACCTCCCCAGACAAGTTCTCTACTCCCTACTGAGCTGACGCCAGAGAGCCCAGGGTGGCCAGATGAAGCAATTTATACTGTACATACCATCAAGACCTACAGTACCTTACCAAAGACCAATCCAACATCACTATCTGGGAAGCCCTAGGCACAGATCATCCCCTTGGTGCTATGTGACTCATCAAGCAGCTGTGACTGATGTATAGTAGTGTACTGAGAACAGCAATGGAATCTTTATGCAATGCTCTATCCCAAGGAATGCATCAGACGCTGCATTGCAAATCATTCAATACATGTCAATGTTAGTAGTACATGGCCCCGTTAAGGTTCTTTCATGCCTGCTACCTGACATTGAAGTAGAACCTTTATCAATTTCACTTGTGTCCAATCTATGGCTTAGAGGAAGCGTGTGTCTACACGCGAAACAGCTGTTGCCGGTCTGTCAAGCTTGGCGTGGTCTCGTGTATCCCGTATGCCTTAAACTATGGAGACAAGTTGCCGAATAAAGTAAGGTTTTTTACTACATTACTTTGGTGAAGTGCTGTGAAATTTTCCTTCTGCTAAAAGGCAATCTATGGTTATGGCTATGGTATTTAAACCCAGTCTTTCTGTGCTTCATTGTCTGTGATTCTCTCCCTGTTTTCTGGCTCTATTTCTGTTGTATTTGATAGTAATTTCTGGTTTAGGACTCTGGCTTGGCATCTTGATGACTTCCAATTTTGGATTTGATACTATGTACTTTCCTGGCTTGATCCCGACTTGATTGACCATTCTTCTTGTTCTGTGTTACTCCTGTTTCCCCCTGTTAATCCTACCTGTCTGTTCAGCGGTATTTGTTTTCTTACAGCTTTCTGGTAAAGCAACCTAGGTCTGTTATGTTCAAGTCCAGCCTGCTTTATGGCGGGCTCTGATGGGCACCAAGAGGTAGCCTTAGACTTCCAGAGCGCATATGATGAAAAATAGTGATTTTATTCACCCAAGCCTGATCATTGTGTGCATTACCCTTCTACTGTGACATCACTGTGTGCATTACCCTTGGACTGTGACATCACTGTGTGTATTATCTGTGTGCTGTGACATCACTGTGCGCATTACCCTTCTACTGTGACAACACTATGTGCATTACCCCTGGACTGTGACATCACTGTGTGTATTATCTGTGTACTTTGACATCACTGTATGTATTATCCTCTTACCATGACATCACTGTGTGTGTGTTATCCTTGTACAGTGACATTACTGTGTGCAGTACCCTTGCCTACTACGAGATATGATGCTTTAAAGACCAAACTATAAGAATTATTTTATGTTTTAATGCCAGCATAATGCTTGTGCTGGCTTTGGGTCAGATTTATCATGTTGCTATGGACCCCATGATTAGTTATCATGCTCCTGGTCTACAAAGGTTCAAGGCACTAGTAATGCAAACTACTCCTTTAGCTCAAGCAAACTAAAAAAAATGAGGAAAGTACATTTCTTTGAAGTATTTTGCACGCAGATATTCTTTAAGAATAATGTTTCTTTGAAAACACGTCTGGAAAGAAGCAAATACAACATATGCTTCAGACTTGGCCCAGAAGAGCTGCTGAGTAGTTTGTTGATCAGTCCCTTTAGGGCCAGTGACATGTCTAGCTTGTCATCATAGTAGCACAGAGAGAGAATACAAACTCACCTCAGCTTCTTGCTGTTGTTAGTCTTCTAAAATATGTCCTGACATCTAAAATACTGTTATATGGACACTTGTATAATATACTTATAATATAAATATATATATAATATATATAATATTATATATTATAATATATGTGCTGAGTGTTCATTTTAACATGGAGACTGGCTACAAATAGCGCCCCTGGAGGACCTGGCATGTTTGTGTATTACATGGACAGTCCGTTAGGTATTGTGTAATGTTTGTCTAATTTCGGTAGGTATTGTGTAATGTTTCATTTCCCCCGTGGTGGTGTTTCAGGGAGACCTTACTCTCAGGTTCCCCCTGATATTACAGATTAACAGCACCTGTCCCAGCAGAGTTTACTTTTGTGAGCCAATGGTTGTAGCTCCTGAAAACCAAATTGGCAAAATTGATCCAGAATGTTCCATCTTAGATACCAGTCAAGTCTTTCAATGGCATGTTTTCTGTGAATTGACTTAATTTATGCTGTTCCAGATGTCCCTAATAACATAGTTGTAACACAAAATAATGTCAGACAGCAGGGACCTACACAACACACAAAACATTGTTGTGTGTATTGCAAGTCTATGGGCACAATTGGTTATCATTGAAAATTCTCTGCCCATTTGACTTCTGTAATTTACATCTATATGCACAACAGTGCAAGCTGCTGAACCATCTGAGCAGTCCATAGCGCCGCTCTTCTCCTCCATCAGACTGGATTTATATATTTGATATGGCTACATAAGTATTGATATTACATAGTAATAAACAGCTATCTAAGCTTTTCTTGAAACCCTCAACTGTCCATGGTGTGACCAGCTCCTGGGGCAGCTATTCCACAGATTCACAGTTCTCATGATAAAGAAGGTTTTTCTCTTATTGAGGTTGAATTCTTCTTTCTCCAGAAGAAGGGAATGTCCTCTTGTCTTTTCAGGGGGCTTTTCATGAAATAGCTTCTCACAATAATTTGTAGGAATTTTGGCCCCTTACTCCTGACAGAACTGATGTAACTGAGCCATGTTTGTAGGTCATCTTGCTCGCACCTGCCTTTTCAGCTTTGCCCATACATTTTCAATAGGATTGAGGTCAGGGCTTTGTGATGGTTACTCCAAAACATTGACTTGGTTATCCTTAAGCCACTTTGTAACCAGTTTGGCAGTAGCTTCGGGTCATTGGCCATTTAGAAGACCCATTTCCACCCTTGAAATTCCTGGCTGATGTCTTGACATGTTGCTTCAGTATTGCCACATAATTTTCTTTCCTCATGATGCCATCTATTTTGTGACGTGCACCAGTCCCTCCTGCAGCAAAACAACCTCACAACATGGTAGTTTTTAATCCACTTACACACTGATTCTAACCCAATAGACTTTGATTTGCATAACAGACACTTACGAGGGACAGAGTCAAACGCCTTTGCAAAATCTAAAAACACTATGGCAGACATGTATGAATTGGGCTGTGCCAGTTTTCTGACGTCAAAAAGTTTTAGCAGACCTGTTCTATAGATGTCTGAACAGGCGCACTCCAAACTTTGGAGCAATAAGCACCGGCATGACACTTTTTAATGCATCAAAGATAAGAGTCATTCTGGGGGAGTCGCACCACATTCGTAGGATTAGACAAATTTATGATTCTTTGATGCCAAACCTAGGTGCAGAACAGTTAGAACAGCCAGACCAGGGTAAAGGTGGTACCTGAGCCAGACTTGTGCTATTGGCTCATAGCCCATGGACAAAAGTTTTTTAGAATGATAAAAAATGTAATTTTTTACAAAGTCACTGCAAACAGGTTTTATAATGGCAAAATTTACATATATCCATAATGTTATAAAGAGTGATCAGCTTAACAGCAATTTAAATTGCAAAGTCAATAGTTGCCTAGAAAATGAAATTTTTCCCCCAAAACACATTTCAACTTCATTGCAGGCCTGCCTTAAAAGGACCAGCTAACATCGCTTCAGTGATTGGCCCCCATTAACACAGGTGTGGGGGTTGATGAGGACAGGGCTGGAGATCAATCTGTCATGATTAAGTAAGAATCACACCACGGACACTTTAAAAGGAGGCTGGTGCTTTGGGATCAAATTTTTTCTCTTCTGTTAACCAGGGTTATCTCTAAAGAAACACGTGCAGTCATCATTGCACTGCACAAAAAATGGCCTAACAGGAAGAGTATCGCACTAGAAAGATTGCACCTCAGTCAACAAAACTATTGCATCATCAAGGAATTCAAGGAGAGAGGTTCCAGTTGCCAAAAAGGCTACAGGGCGCCCAAGAAAGACCCGCAAGCGCCAGGACCATCTCTTAAAAGTGTTTCAGCTTCGGAATCGGGCCACCACAGTGCAGAGCTTGCTCAGGAATGGACAGCGGCGGGGTGTGAGTGCATCTGCACCACTGTGAGGCAGAGACTCATGGAGCAAGGCCTGGTGTCAAGGGAAAGGGCAGCAAAGAAGCCACTTCTCTCCAGAAAAAACATCAGGGACCAGACTGATATTCTCCCAAAAGGGTTTACAGGGGGGGACTGCTGAGGACTGGGGTAAAGTCATTTTCTCAGATGAATCCCTTTCCAAATGTTTGGAACATCTGAAAACAGTTTGTTCGGAGAAGACAAGGTTTTGCGATACCACCAGTCTTGTCTCATGCCAACTGAAAAGAAATCCAGAAACCATTCATGTGTGGGGTTGCTTCTCAGCCAAGGGAATCGGGCTCTCTAACAGTCTTTCCTAAAAACACATCCATGAATAAACAATGGTACCAAAGAATGTCCTCCAAGAGCAACTTCTCTCAACCGTCCAAGAGCATTTGGGTGATCAACAATGCCTTTTCCAGCATGATGGAGCACCTTGCCATAAAGCAAAGGAGATAAACTAAATGACTCAGGAACAAAACATAGAGATTTTGGGTCCATGGCCTGGAACTCCCCAGATCTTAATCTCATTGAGAACTTGTGGTCAATCATCAAGAGACGGGTGGACAAACAAAAACCAACAAATTGTGACAAAATGCAAGCTTTGGGAGTTGTGCAAGAATGGACTGTTTATCAGTCAGGATTTGGTCCAGAAGTTATTGAGAGCATGCCAGGGAGAATTTGCAGAGGTCCTGAAGAAGAAGGGTCAACAACTGCAAATATTGAACTTGCTGCATTAACTCATTCTAACTGTCAATAAATACTTTTGTTAATCATAATAGGGATTGCACTTTGTTTTTTCTGAAATGTGATAAAAACATCTGAACAAACACACATAAAAACCAGAGGGCAAACAGATCATGTGAAAATATAATATTTGTGTCATTCTCAAAACCTTTGGCCATGACTGAACTCTGCCCGTTATGTAAGACCTGCAGAAGAACGCCCGACCAGGGTAAAGGGGGTGCCTGAGCCAGACCTTGGTTGTATTGCTCTACAAATGCCCTGTATTATGACCTGCAGAAGAACACCAGAAACCCGGGTAAAGGGGGTGCCCGAGCCAGACTTGTGGTATTGGCTCTACACATCCTGTATGTATGACCTGCAGAAGAACAGCCAGACCAGGGGAAAGGTGGTTGCCTGAGCCAGACTTGTGGTATTGGCTCTACACTGCCCTGTATGTATGAGGCGCAGAAGAAACAGCCAGACCAGGGTAAAGGTGGTGCCTGAGCCAGACTTTGTGGTATTGGCTCTGCACTGTCCCCGTATGATATGACCCCTGCAGAAGAACAGACAGACCGAGGTAAAGGTGATGCCTGAGCCAGACGTGGTAATTGGCTCTACACTGCCCTCTATGTATACCCTGCAGAAAACAGCCAGACCAGGGTAAAAGGTGGTGCCTGAGCCAGACGTGGTATTTGGCACTACACTGCCCTCTATTTATGACCTGCAGAAGAACAGCCAGACCAGGGTAAAGGTGGTGCCTGAGACAGACTTGTGGTATTTGGGCCCCACACTGCCCTGTATGTATGACCTACAGAAGAACAGCCAGACCAGGGGAAATGTGGTGCCTGACAAGACTTTTGGTATTGGGTCTACCTGCGCCTGTATGTATGACCTGCAGAAGAACAGCCAGACCAGGGTAAAGGTGGTGCCTGAGCCAGACTTGTGGTATTTTCCTACACTGCCCTGTATGTGTGACCTGCAGAAGAACAACCAGCCCAGGTAAAAGGTGTGCCTGACCAGACTTGTGGGGATTGGCTCTACACTGCCCTGTATGTAGACCTGCAGAAGAACAGCCAGACCAGGGTAAAGGTGGTGCCTGAGCCAGACTTTTGGTATTGGCTCTTCACTGCCCTGTATTGTATGACTGCAGAAGAACAGCCCAGGGTAAAGGTGGTGCCTGAGCCAGACTTGTGGTATTGGCTCTACACTGCCCTGTATTGTATGACCTGCAGAAGAACAGCCAGACCAGGGTAAAGGTGGTGCCTGAGCCAGACTTGTGGTATTGGCTCTACACTGCCCTGTATGTATGAGCTGCAGAAGAACAGACCAGAGTAAAGGTGGTGCCTGAGACAGACTTGTGGTATTTGATCTACACGGCCCTGTATATATGACCTGCAGAACAGGTTGATACATTCTGCCGCATTCTACACTGCCTTAAAGCGATTTAGTACTGGCCTGCTAGTGCCAAAGTTTATACATGTCCCCCTATATACACTGCCACCACGATATCCAGACTTTTACTCACCTCTTCATAAAAACAGATCAGCTTTGTCTGACAACTTCTGTTCTTAGTACAAACATGCTGACAATCACTTATAATATTATATTCAGCCACATATTCCTGTATATAGTCCCTTATTTTGGTTGCCGTTACCAAGGTTTTTGGAAACAGTGACCGCCCCAACAAGTTCTGCCTTGCTAAAAATGAGCAGAACCAACAAAGCATTACTTCTAGTGGGATCTTTCAAAATCTGGCCCATAAAATTATCCTGTAACAGGTTGAGGCACTTCCTCCCCTTTGCAGTCGATGCAGAACCAGTCAATATTTGGGCAATTAAAGTCACCCATTATCAACACTGTATCCACCTGCGCTGCCCATTACCATTTGTTTATACAGCTGACCATCTATCTTCTCCCGTAATGTTGGAGTCTATAGATTACACCAAAAATAATTTTTATATGTTAACCCTTCCTTGTATTTCCACCCACAAGGTTTCCACATCTTCACCATCTCCACAATTTAAAGACCATTTTTCATTTACTCTGTGCACCTGATTAGGGGAGTGGTTAACTGGTCTCAGGTGATTAAATTCCACCCCAGGACTCTTCTGATCCTGCTCTGGCTGAGCTTCTTTCACTGAGTGGCTAAATGGAGTGAAGTTAACAAACTCAATGTGTTGCAAACCAGCATGGAAG
Organism: Phyllomedusa bahiana; assembly: GCA_025379985.1. Taxonomy (NCBI): domain Eukaryota; kingdom Metazoa; phylum Chordata; class Amphibia; order Anura; family Hylidae; genus Phyllomedusa; species Phyllomedusa bahiana. The sequence continues at coordinate 47,990 of JAODAL010012666.1, forward strand.
ATATAGGTGCCCTCAATATTTCATGAAACCCCATGTCATGTACCGAATGTGTAGAACTGGAAGGGAATTTACATTGTCTGTTCAGGGCCGTCTCTTCCATTGGGCCAGGTAGGCCATTGCCCGGGGGCCCCACGATCTCAGGGGGCCCTCCCAGGCAGCCGCCTATCCTGCCCAGTGAGCGACAGCCAGGCTCTGCCCGGTGGCAGCCGGGATTCGGGCCTCAGCGCCGGCTCGGAGCGTCGCCGGGGGAGGCTGGGGTTTCCCCCTGGCGGGCCCCGAGTACCGGCGCCGGTCTGTGGCGCAGGTCCCCCCTCACCACACGGCTGCACGGCCGGGTCTGATCCCGTCTGTTCAGCTCCCAGGAGGCCGCGGGGCAGGTGCGCAATGTGATGACGTCATCGCGCGCCTGCTCCGCGACCCTGCACTCTGCTGTGAGCGGCCGCTACGGACGGACGTGGAGAAGAGGAAGGAAATCAGGTGAGTAACATTTTTATTTATTTATTTTTAAACTACTGCCCCTGCCTACCCATATACTGCCCCTGCCTACAAATAAACTGCCCTGCCTACCCATAAATTGCCACTGTCTACCCATCTACTGCCCTGCCTCCCTATATACTGCCCTGCCTGGCTATATACTGCCCTGCCTACCCATATACTGCCCCTGCCTACCCATATACTGCCCTGCCTGGCTATATACTGCCCTGCCTACCCATATACTGCCCCTGCCTACCCATATACTGCCCCTGCCTGGCTATATACTGCCCTGCCTGGCTATATACTGCCCCTGCCTACCCATATACTGCCCCTGCCTACCCATATACTGCCCTGCCTGGCTATATACTGCCCTGCCTACCAATATACTGCCCTGCCTGGCTATATACTGCCCCTGCCTGTCCTAATTACTGGCAATACCTGGCTAATTACTGGCCCTATCTATGAGGGGATAATACAGGAGGGCCCTACAATATATGGGGGAGAGATTACAGGGGGCCTACAATCTACAGGGGGGCTATTCACCTACCTACAGGGGCCAGCTTATCTACCTACAGGGGCCTGTATACCTACCTAATTAATGGTGGGCAACATTACTACCTACTTACTAAATGTGGGGCGCCCATAACAGAGGTAGGAATAGGTGGTGAAGTGCAGATAAAGTGAGGAATCTAAGATATTTGTGTTACATTCTGCAGTGAGGAGTTGTGGCCGGGACAAGTTATCATGGCGGTCTGGACGGAAGGAGTGGAAAAGGGAAAAGGAACGATTCAGAGAACGACTGATCAGAGAGGACGTCTCCGGTGAGTCCATGGTGTCAGGGGTGATTTTGCTACTATATTCAATTAGTGCTGTGGTCTCTGTCATGTAATGGTGACCGGAGCTGGTAATGTTTATATTTGTTTCTTTGAGTAGGTTTTTTTTGGGGGAGGGGCAGGGGGTGAGAGGGGAGGGAGGCGAGGGGGGGCCCCAGTACACCTCTCGGCCCAGGGGCCCATAGTGCTGTTAAGACGGCCCTGTGTCTGTTCACAAACGCCAGAAGTCTAGCAAGGAAAATGGGGGGAGCTTGAGGTCCTAGTTGTAGAGGAACAGATTGATGTAGTTGGTGTTGCTGAGACATTGCTGGACTCATCACATGATTGGGCTGTTAACCTCCTCGAGATATCAAAGAAAGTCTAAAGACTGAGCATCTATCTATCTATCTATGTATCTATCTATCTATCTATCTATCTATCTATCTATCTATCTATCTATCATAAAAGTAAAACCCCCACAAAAATGGTGCAGGCTTGTTTTTTTCCACCATTCACTCTGCAGAGAATGTGTTTTGCATTTCACAGTACTTTATATGGTACAGTCAAGGAAACCATTGAAAAGTACATCTTGTCTATGGTACATCTATGGCTCTTGGCAGGTGAGGAGGAAAAACAAAAAGCAAAGATCTGGTAATAACAGCGTCATTAAGGGTTAAATGGTGTTACCGGGGTGAATTTTATTAAATATAGTTAGGTTACTGATAAAATTAAAAAAAAAACTTACTTCCCCTCTCATCTTTACTCCAACACTGCCGCCGTCTACAGTCTCTTCTCTCCTGCTCTTTCTGTTGACCTCCAGCTGCTATGGATGGTCAGTACCGCTACAGCTATTGATTGACTGCATCAGTCACATACCATTGCTGGCATCACCATTCAGAGCTGTTCACTTCTTAATAGTGATGTCAGGCAATAGCACGTGACTGCTGCAGCCAATGAGTCTGAAGCAGACCGCAGCAGCCGAAAGCCAACATAGGTACCACGGAAGACAGCTGACAGTGGCAACACTGGAGTGGAGGTGAGAGGGGAGATGTTTTTTTTTCTATTTTATCAGGATCCCAGTAGACTAGCTAGATTTAAAGGCGTATTCCCATTTCATTGATTAACTTTAAACATGTAGACAAAGGTAAATTAACATTATTACAAATTACATTGCTGTTCTGATTTTGCTTCTCTTCAGAGCTAGTGCAACTTGTATCTCCTGCTTGTATACATAAGCTTTCATAGGTTACCTACCACCTCTCTCTGCTATATAGCCCTGGCCAGGATGGTGACGTCATTCCCTACTGTTTCTTATCAGCAGCACTGGAGCTTGTTTATTGTCAAACTTTAACCCTTTAGAGCTCTGTAGCCTTTTGTCATGCTGGTAAAACTCCTTCGTCACCAATGTCCCGCTAACAGGCTCATCTAGGAATATCAGAGTTGAATTATCAATCACTGCTGTAGAACCACCCACAGCCTGAACAGAAAATGGGAGCATGAAGTTGGCTATGAAGAGCAGGCTCTGTGAAACAGATGCAATAACCCAGACAACCCCTAAGCAGGATATTTAGTAAACAGAGATGCAGACGCTATATGATCTAATAAAACAATAATCATACATATCTGCCTTGATCTTGAGCTACCTCCCCTTAATCTCCGCTCATCACAGGACCTTCTATGCTCTACTGTTGTCGGCTCCTCACACAAAGTTCTCCAAAATTTCTCCTGTGCTTCCCCCATACTCTGGAACTCACTGCCACAACACATCAGACCTTCCTCCACCTTTTCAACTTTCAAAAGTGACCTGAAAATCCACCTCTTCAGGAGCTACACCTTACGATAACCTTGCTGCCACTACAGCACACGTCTCCATTCCCCACCTTCTGTCTTGGCCTTATCCCTTGTAGATTGCAAGCTCCTGTGGGCAGGGTCCTCTCTCCCTCTGTAGTAGTGTGTTATTGTAACGAGTATGCGCACACCTGCGGCACTGATCCCAGACTTGTATACTCACCTCACCTAGCTCCTAGTCCTCTGACAGCAGGATGTCACGCGCGCCCCCGCTGCCTATGGCATGCGCGACAGCTCTGCTAGATTTAAAGTGCCAGTGCGCCGGTGATTGGTCATTACTGGGCTCTGACCCTATTTAACCTTGACTCTTAGCCTAGGTTCACACGGTGTATTTGCAGGGCGTAATTACGCCCCGCAATTATGCCGTGTGACCGGGGGCGGGGCGGGAGCGGGGGACTGAACAGGGGGCCGGCACTTCGCCGGCCCATAGACTTGAATTGCTAGCGGCGCGTATTTGCGGCTAGTAATTCACATGTCAATTATCTCCCCGCCCGGCGGGGAGAGGGGATGTAATCCATAGTTCTCTCTGAGATCTGTGGATTACCGTAATGAATGGGCCGTTTTCGGCCCGTAATAGGCGCACTCCGGCGCGTAATTACGGACCGACATATGGCCCATTTTAAGCCGTGTGAACATGGCCTTAGGGCGGTGAGCGGGGAGAAAGTGACATGCACATTATTTACGGCATGTACGCGCCGTGAATAATGAATGTCTATGGGGCCGGCGAGACGCCGGCCCCCCCGCCCCGCCCCCTCTGCACCGCAGCTGGCGTAATTGCGGACCAAAATCCGTCCCCGCAATTACATAGGCAATAAGCCGTGTGAACTGTGCCTTACTTTCTTACTCTGCCAGATCAATAGAGCCCTGTGCCTTGTGAGTCTGTTCCTGTTTTTCTGTGTACCATACCTGTAGCCTCCGTCCTTTGACCACGAACCTTTTCTGCCTGTCCTGACCTCACTGCCTGTTCCCAACTACAAGCCTGCACCACGCTGCACCTCAGCTGCCACCGCAAGCAAGTTGCCACCTTGTAGTGTTTCGCCACAGCAAGCCCAACCTGCCTTGCGGCGGGCTCTGGTGAATACCAGGACCTACTTAGACCTTGCTACCTGGCGTGGCTTATACCACCACTTGCAGTGGTCCAGAGGATCCACATCTCTGTCCTGCTGTTACAGTTAGGGCATGTCCCCATGGCCGGTTTGCGGTTTTGCAGACCGCCTGAAAAAACGGCCGAAAATGAGCACAATGGTGCTCTATGGAAAACCCGTGCAGCAGTCCCCACTGCACGGATTTTCCACCCGCGGGCCGCCCGAAAAACGTTGAACATGCACATTCTTCCGTCCGGTTTTCAGCCGGAATCTGTGCAAGTTAATGTCAAGGGGGGCGGCTTTTCTCCGCCCATCGCGGAGAAAAGCCGCCCCCCCACCCGCCCCCCCGCGCCGTGAGGACAGCCGCAAAACAGTGCACATACCTGTCGGATAAACCAACTGGTATTTGTCCTTTGCCGTGTGAACGCACCCTTATTGTACTTGTCTTATATTATGTACCTGAACCCTTTGGCTTATTTAGTGCTCTGGAATTATTGGAGCTCTAAAATAAATAATGATCAGCACAAAATTTGGAATCAATTTAGATAAATTTGTTCATTACTATGTAAAGAACAAATTGCTGAATCCTATATCAGCTGCTGAATCTGCTGTTAAACCCATGCCGGGTTCTAGAGAGTACTGCGGAGAATAAACATAAAGTCCTCCTGCATTGCTAAAGTTTCATTTTACTTGTGCACATCGAGGACACTGCGTAAAACAGAACATAAATTGAGAATATACTATTGATTTTCTGCTCTATGTAAAAGCTGGGATTACAAATTAAAATCAATGCACAATATCAGCCACTCTCTCTATTCCTTCCTGCAGAGAACCTTGGCCTGAAATGAACTCTTTTTCAGGATTTAAGATTAAAATGGAGCTCCACATTCGGTGTATTTCTTCTTAAAATACCAGAAATTGGAAATATTTTCTTAACTAGTAACTGTTAAGCCAGAACAGCGATCCTGCAATGTGCCACTTCCCGCACTGTGAATTACCGGCATAATCCCTATGTAAATCAGAGTTTGGTCAAATTATATATAAGATACAGAACTCTATGCTTCTTGTTAAGGACTAATATGTGTTCAGAAAATTATCTGGTAATGTCTTGCACTCATCCAGTTTCCCTTCTCTTCTGCTGCGCTTAAGTCGTATATATTTCGGAGTTTGTGTAATGTCTGGAAGCCTGTGAGATGATACTGCCACCTAATGGACACTCTTATCATTACAAATTCTTCAAAACATGCTGAATGGTTTATTCCAGGAGATGGCATACCTTGATAGGGAATTTGTGAATTTAAACCCTGTTAACCTTTTCCCTTCTTAAAAGGTAAATGCAGGATCTTGAATACAAAACACCTAGGTCCCTTGTAATCAATTTGAAACATTTTGTAAATGAATCTTATTTTGATTAGGAATATTATTTAAAGCCCACGCGTTTAGCCACGTAGGGGAGATGTTTGATACATGCACTCTTACATGTTCAGCAAAAAGGCTCAGAAAGGGAAGATCTCTCCTTATGGAGAGCGCCTCTTTTTAGGCATATGGAGATTCGAAATTGCCTTTTTGCACTCCGCGAAGCATCTGCATATCACAAGGCATTATGAGAAAGGAGCTGAGAAGCTCAAGCATCCTCTGTTGGATGTAAAAAATCCTCAATTTGCTTTTGACCCACTGGGTCTTTATGAAAGCAAACAGGATATTTCGCCAAGTCAGCATCACCCATCTGTATACAGTTGTTTGCCCCTCGTCAGTACAGAGCAGAGCGATGCTGGCTTGGCTGAGTGGAAGGCAATGAGTGGCTCAGAAAGGTCAGCCATGCCAGCTTCGCTCTGCTCTGTACCGAAACGGCTGTCTACAGATGGGTGATGCTGGCTTGGCTAAATACCCGTTTGCTTTCCAAAGACCCAGTGGGTCAAAAGTAAATTGAGGATTTGTTACATCCAACAGAGGGCGCTTGAGCTTCTCAGCTCCTTTCCCATAATGCCTTGTGATATGCAGATGCTACGTAGAGTGCAAAAAGGCAATTTTGAATCTCCACACGCCTATATAGGCGCTCTCCTTAAGGAGAGATCTTCCCTTTCTGAGCCACTCATTGCCTCCCACTCAGCCAAGCCAGCATCGCTCTGCTCTGTACTGATGAGGGGCAAACACCCCGAAACGGCTGTATACAGATGGGGGATGCTGGCTTGGCTAAATATCACTTTTGCTTTCCCAAGACCCAGTGGGTCAAAAGCAAATTGAGGATCTTTTACATCAGAGGGTGCTTGAGCTTCTCAGCTCCTTTCCCATGATGCTTTGTGATACAGCAGAAGAAACAAAGAAGCAAGGTACAGGGAGCCTGGGAAGCCACAAAGGTCAGAGCTGCTCTCCAGAAGGTCTGCTCTAACACTGGGAGATCAGATTTCAAAGAGCATGTAAAGACAGGAAATAACTGGGATAAGGGAGATGTTCAGACAATTTGGAGAGGAGAGAGAAAGAAAACTAATTGAACTGTGCCTGTCAGGCCAGCTGCGCCTGATGGAGGGTTAACAGAGCCAGCCACAGAAGCCTGATGACAAAGGTACCACGGGTGGCTTCATTATTTATGTTAATATTAATTATACTGTATAGCACTTTCATGTTGACATGTTATAGCTCTGTTATTAGGTTACTTTATGCATGATGCGGGTATTTAGACGGTGTATATTGGTATATTTGAACATTTTACTACTCAGAAGCTGTACAGCCAGACTTGGACTAGCCCACAAAGTAGCAGGGGGAACCTCCATTGGGCCCATGGGCATGTTCAGCCAGGGCTGTTTTTCAGGGGGAAAGGGAGGCAGAAAGCAAAAAGCATGTGTAGTGTGTGCAGTAGCTATAGGATGGTCCAACTCCACTTGTAAGCCCCAAGAATCCACTCCTCTGGTGGACCCCAGTCCGACACTATATATAGTATATTATTTTTATATTATTTTTGCAAAGTATGAATGCGGTGGCACTGTACGGCACTGTTATGTATACAACTATATAGAAATGTTTTTTGGCCAAAATATAGCACTGTTAGTTTGACACTATATTATAACTGATGATGAGTTCTATACGGTATGGTTATATGCACATTGTATGACCCAACACCAAATGGGAAAGGGACACTGACAGTTGGTATCCCATCCAATATACAGTAAGACCAGCTCTGTCCCAAGAAGTAGTGTTACTATACTTCTCTGTGGCCTCTCATCTAATACTCTTGCTCCCCTCCAGTCCATCTTCAACCCTACTCCCCGGTTAATCCCCCACTCATACCATTACTCCCCTTTGCCATTTCCTACTGGCTATCTATTACCCATCGATTTCAGTTCAAACTACTAACCAGGACATACAAGCCTGTCCATACTCTATGCCATCCCCATACATCTCCAGATGCCTCCCCTCATGCAATGTCCGCTCCTCACAGGACCTTCTCTGCTATCTCCATATCGGCTCCTCACACAACCGTCTCCAAGATCACTCCCGGCTTCTCCTATCCTCTGGAACTCACTAGAAGAAAACATCAGTCTTTAAAACCCTCAAAAGTTAAAAAAAACACCTCTTCAGGATAGCCTATAACCTACAATAACCCTACTACCTCTACACCACCCCGCAAACCTTCTGTCTCATTCCTCCTCTCTTGTAGATTGTAACCTCTCGTGGACAGGGTCCTCTCTCCTTCTATACCAGTTTATTGGTTATTTAATGATATGATATTTATTTTGGTCTTCTGTTATGTATTCAAGTCCCTTTCTAATGTATAGCACCCTGTATTAATGGGGGTTTAGTAATAATAATATCCACTTGTGAGAGACCCTGTTTTTCAGAGTCCCTTGAAATGCCAGTATTGTCAGTCCAGTCTGGGTGTACATACTTTACATGATACTTTGTATTTCTTTATTAAGGCTTTTGTTTGTACAGAGGAGTCCAAATATGAAACAGTTCTGTGTCCTGTTACTATTGGGCTAGAGACTTGGATCAGATCAGTCATGTCTATGTCCAGTTCTTTGCAGTAATGTGTCTTCTCCATGTTCTCATTGTATCTAGTCACCCAACAAACCTACAATACCACAAGATAAAATCCGGCCGTTGACCAGCTTGGACCATCCGCAGAGCCCATTCTATCATCCAGAAGGAGGTCCTATCATTCCAGTCGCTAGAGTTGTTATTGAGCGGATTGCCAGAAAGGTAGGTAACAAAAATCTTATCATTGATAAAAGCCATAAACTACTTTCAGTGAAGAACCATATGGGCGACGTGTGAAAGGGGCTGCGCCAGATATCTGGTGTCTTTTCAGCCCGATATCAGACGCAGCCCTGTTCGCTATATTTTTAAATCTCCCATATGCCAATATCAGGCGCATTACAGAGCACTTTGTAATGTGCCTGATTTTGGGAGGTGTGCGGAAGGCAGGGCGTACTAGAACCCTATGAAGCTATAGATTTATAGCTTCCCTATGCCATTTCTAGGCGCATTACTACTGGAACAGGTAGAGCACTTTCAAAGTGGTTTACCTGATCCAGAAATGTCAAACAAGCACTACCAGGCCCTGCAGTCTGAGGGGGCCCCCAAAGCCCTTCTGCCACAGCATTGTCAATGGCGCATGGTAGCTGAGGAGCCCCATTTCACTATTTGCACTATGGCCCAGAACCTTCAAGTTACGCCTCTGTTTAAAGTACTACCGTGGTAAAGAACATTCGTAACATCCATATAAGTATTAATATTAGTTCCATTCGTTAAGAGTCACTTTCATTGCTACACACTCTGCGGAATAATTACCTGCTAATAGTCATGGAGGTGGAGTCATGGTCATGGTGGATTATCCCAGAACACGCCCATTCTTGCTTGAGTGACATCCTTGAGGCAGGGATTTAGTATGATCTTTTGATGACATATCCAAAGCTCAGAGACATCAAACAAACCAGACTATTTAGGGATCATCCATTCTGACCGTTCAGCCAACTGGCTCCACCTCCATGACTACTTGCAAAGCATGTAGAAAACAAAGTATCTCTTTTGATAATGCAGCTACAGTACTATTAATACCTATAGTGATATGATGGGAAAGCTATTCACCTTTATTGTAAGGTAACGGCAGTGCTTTGGGGGGGCGGAGGGGGGAGTTAAAGCTAGGGCTAGGTTCCCTTTAATGCATTGCTGCTTGTTGGGACATATCCTGCCGCTTGATAAATGTATTCTGAGTAATTCTCAACCTTATCAGACTGAAAAATCCTGCTCTCATTAGTAACAAGCTGATTGCTAATTGGACCAGCAGCACACCTTTCCCAGCCCATTAATTATGTCTTATGTCTTACAGGGAGAGCAATGCAATATAGTCCCCGACAACGTAGATGACATCGTAGCTGATCTTGTCACTGAAGAAAAAGAAGAAGGTAAAAATATCACGTGGACTCCAAGTAAATTCGATTTCCTAATCTATGCAGTCGATCCTGATTGACTAATGTAGGCACCAGGAGACAAATCTTCAACAACAAAAGCTATAAAGACTTGATGTCATGGAAAGGGACAAAGCCGATGTACAGAATAGTCCAAAAAATACGTATTTCTGCATACATATCAGCAATGCCCATAGAGTTTTCACTTCTCAAAGCTCCTAGTCTGATCATAGCCTCTTCTGGGTACAGAGTACTATTTGTCTACAGACTTAACATAAGACAATAACCTGTGGAGTCACGTTTCAAGGTTTGTCTCACCATGCTGCTTTACAGGAAGCTTCAGGCTCACACTTCCTGATCAGGCTGTAGGTGGTTCTATAGCAGTGATTGACATTCTTGGCTGATCTTGTTACAGGAGGCTTGTAAGCTGCAGTGCACAAGACTACAAAGCTCTAAAGGGTTAAAGCTTGTCAGTAAGTATTGTAAACAAGCTCCGCTCTTTCAATATAAGGAACAGAGCAGGGAGCGGCATCACCATCCTGATTACTGCTGCAGCCTGTAAGAGCAGAAAAGGGTCGCTGGTAACTAAGAAAGCTTGTGTGCAAACGCAGGAGATAGAAACTGCTCCTAATTCTGAAATGAAGCAAAATCAGAAAAGCAATGTATTTGGTAATAGTATTTATTTACCTTTGCCTACGTGGTTCAATTAAAGCTAATCAGTGAAGCAGGAATATTCCTGTAAGGATATGGTATCTGGAAGTTACCCATTATTTTGTAAGAATTTTTCAACTCTTTTTAGAGATCCCAACCAAACGTAATTAGATAGTTCCGTGAGTAATGTGAGGTCTTAACCTTGTTTTCTGCAGAATAATTTCATTGTTACTAGTCAAGATCCTTGACCAATAACTACTCCCTGACTTCACCAGACTTCTAAGTGCCTGTACTCATGAATGACTTCTGACTGAATTTGGAGACAAGAAGCCAACTATAGAGGTCCCCATACATCACAAGTGTTGAGGGATGGGGGCTGATGGATATGCAGCATTGTCATATGTGCCCAGCATCCAACATGGCATCTTATATATTTTACAAGTAGAAAACTGTCACAGTGACAAGTGACTAAGGGACATCAAGGCTATATTTTCAAAGCTCTTTCACTGATGTCCTCTCCCTTAAAACACATAATAACCTTTTATTCAGGCTTTTAAACTTCCCTATCCTCTACCCTTAATTTTATCAGCTCCTTTTTTCTAACCTTTCCATTTAACCCTATATATCAAAAGAGCTCAGCTTCCCTTCTAATCATATACCCTATATATCATCAGAGCTCACTTCCTCTCCCCCTCATATAACCCTATATATCCAGAGCTCAGCTTCTCTCCTCTTCATATAACCCTATATATACAGAGCTCAGCTTTCTTCCCCTATCATATAACCCCATATTTCACAGAGCTCAGCTCCTCTCCCTCTAAATTATATAATCCTATTTATCACAGAGCTCAGCTTCTCTCCCCTCATATAAAACCCCATATACACAGAGCTCAGCTTTTCTTTCTCTATTATATAAACCTATATATCACAGAGCTCACTTCTCTCCCTATTCAATAACCCTATATATCACAGAGCTCACTCCTTCCCTCTATCATATAACCCTTGATATCACAGAGCTCAGCTCCTCTATCATATAACCCTATATATCACAGAGCTCAGCTTCTCTTCTCTATCATATAATCCCCATATATCAAAAGAGCTCAGCTTCTTTTCCCTATCATATAAACCCCATATATCACAGAGTCAGCTTCTCTTCCTCTATCATTAACCATAATATAGAGCCAGCTTCTCTCCCCTATATAAACCCTATATATCACAGAACTCAGCTTTTCCCCCCTCTATCATATAACCCTATATAAACAGAGCTCAGCTCCTCTTCTCTATCAATAACCCTATATATCACAGAGCTCAGCTTCTTCCTCTATCATATAACCTATAATCACAGAGTCGTTCTCTCCCCTATCATATAACCCTATATATCACAGAGCTCAGCTTCTCTCCTCTATCACATCCTACTCTCAGACAGGGCAACATAAACCACCTGGCAGGTTCCCTTTAAGTAGTAAAACTAGTAACATATTTTCTATGCATGCCACAGTAGGTTAAACGGGAGCCATGGGTGCATTTGGCTCATGCTCCAGGAGTATCTGGGGGACGCATATATATTCCAAATGTAAACCAAAAACACCATCAAACGTCCAAGTTTCTGCATCAGTTTTAGGTTGGTTTACAGTTTCCACATCCCAAATAGACAAATCCATCAGCCCCTTTCATGCTGTTTCCTAGCATAACCTCTTAATGTTATTTTACATCTATTTGTAATGTATTATTCTCGTTGGTAGGAACATTGAATCTGTCTTGCCAAGTTGTGTACAAGATAAATGCCCCAATCTAGAAGCAGCCCCTATCAGCATTGCCATATCTCTAATGGTTAAAATAAAACAAATCCACCCGGAGCCCGATTCCGGTCCGAGCCCATGACAAGTATTGATTGCGATTATGCAAAAAAAAAAAAAAAAGCTCTGTTTGTCTTAGAATCATAGCACTGCTTTTCCAGCCGCAATCACTCATCTGCGCTGCCACCATAAAAGAGGGAAGGAAAAATGACTTCTATACTTGCCAGTCACTGCCCTCAAGTGGTCCTCAAAAGATCTGCAAGATGTATGATTAAAGGGTTCATTCATCAAGCTCAGCGGGGCACGCAAAAGACAGGAAAATGGCACTTGATGGATTTTCACTTTTTGGGGAATCTTTAAGTGATTTATCAGAACGCATTGTGCTGCCCTCACCAAGTATTTTTCTTCTCTATCTGCTGCCGTCTTAAATTACCTCAATATATTCAATGTGTTGTAGTTCCTGCGCTGTGGGCATTGCAAAGTTTCCAACAGATAAATCAAAGCAGCGACAGAATCGAAGGTGTAAATTCAACGATGTGACGGGAAGGGGATTGCTTAAATGACAGTTCCATAATATAATGTTTTAATGGATCAGGTTCCATAGGAATTTTATGAGCAATGCAATAAAGGCTGGACTGAAAACTGAACCCAGTAAAGAGGCAACACTGGCCCCTATGCTACTTGGGAAAGATAAGCAGGTAAAAATACAAAAACACACATATATAAAACTTTTTATTAATTTACAAATGTATAGTAAAAAACACAAAAATACAAAGAAAAAATATATATAGCTAAAAATGGTGGTGCCACAAAGATACAACCCCACACTAGGTGGTATGCATAAGGTGAATAATAAAATCAAATAAATAACATAGTATATAACCAAATATAAATATAAATATACAAATAATCAATGATATGTCACCATATAATCACCCATAGTAAGAGCGCATACCCACCCAGAGGAGCAGAGACAGACCCCAACGCGCGTTTCTCCACACCTGGCTTCATCAGGGTTACCCCCTGACGAAGCCAGGTGTGGAGAAATGCACGTTGCGGTCGGTCTGTGCCTCCTCTGGGTGGGTATGCGCTCTTAGGCTATGTTCACACGGCTTAACTGCGGGGCGTAATTCCGCCCCGCAATTACGCCGTGTGGCCGGGGGCGGGAGGGGGGGAGGGAGCGGGGGGCCGGCACTTCGCCGGTCCATAGACAGTCATTGCTAGCGGCGCGTATACGCCGCTAGAAAGTGACCTGTCAATTATCTCCCCCATCGGCGTATTCGCCGAGCAGGGAGAGGAGACGTAATACATAGTTCTCTATGAGTACTGTGCATTACCGTAGTTACTGGGACGGATTCAGCCCGTAATTGGCGCACTTCGGCACGTAATTACGGACTGAATTATGTCCCAGAATAAGCCGTGTGAACATGGCCTTACTATGGGTGATTATATGGTGACATATCATTGATTATTTGTATATTTGGTTATATACTATGTTATTTATTTGATATTATTATGCACCTTATGCATACCATCTAGTGTGGGGTTGTATCTTTGTGGCACCACCATTTTTAGCTATATATATTTGGTCTTTGTATTTTTGTGTTTTTTACTATACATTTGTAAATTAATAAAAAGATTTATATATATGTGTTTTTGTATTTTTGGTAGTTTTCTTTATATATTGGTGTTGGTTAGAATTTTGGTTTACTACCTTGTTTTATTACGATTTTTTGATATATTGGCGTTGTTTGAAAGATAAACAGGTGCAACTGATTGCTGAGCAGCTACTGAGCATTAGCAACCACCCCCTCATGCATAGAAGGTGTGTGAGTGGTTGTCTTATCGGTATTTTTGCATTTGTACAATCTCCCCATGTATTATACTGTGGCTTTTCTGCATACTGGTGTGAACAGGTATCAATTTAATGTGCAGTCTAATTGTTCCCCTAGTGGTGGGGTATGTGAGCTACTGCTCAGCAATCAGCTACACCTGTTTTTCTTTGTATTTTTGTGTTTTTTACTATACATTTGTAAATTAATAAAATGTTTTATATATATGTGTTTTTGTATTTTTACCTGCTTATCTTTCCCAAGTAGCATATGGGCCAGTGTTGCCTCTTTACTGGGTTCTGTTTCAGTCCAGCGTTTGAGCTGTGAGTATGCCCTTGTTCTGTGTTTTTTGAGTAATTAATGTCCTATTTTTTCTGTGCTTTTTCAATGCAATGAGGGGATGCAGTTTGAGAGTCTGTGTTGTAGTTTCTATTGTAATGGCAGATTCTCGAGGGGCTGTTTCAGGATAGATGTTGGCGGCATAGCACTTGGATATGCTGCCTGTCATGTTTCAAAGGACTTCATTTGCTAGATGGTCAGTAATAAATGCACAAGCAAATCTCTGAAGCGTCTCTGGGAGATGAGTGGATTCTTAGGACCAGGGACAGCAGTTACCTGACCAGCAGCGGCCGGGGACTTTAGTGGTGAGTACAGGACAAAGGCATCGCAGATGCCAGGGCAATGGACCATTAGGTGGTAGAGACCAAGAACAGCAGACTCCGGACCAGTGGATGGCACACATCAGGGCCAGCGGACAGAACACACTGGAACACCCTAGGAACATCACTCTCCTGACCAGCAGGTAGCACACTCCAGGAGCAGCATATGTGGACCATCAGGTGGCATACACAGAGAGCAGCGGACTCTGGACCAGCAGGTGGCACACACCAGGAGCAGTGTATCCGGACCATCAGGTGGCACACACCAGGGGCAGTGTATCTGGATCATCAGGTGGCACACACCAGGAGCAGTGTATCTGGACCATCAGGTGGCACACACCAGGAGCAGTGTATCTGGACCATCAGGTGGCATACACCGAGAGCAGTGTTGGACCTCATGGACCAGCAGGTTGGCCAAGGCAACACCGAGGAGCAGTGACTCTGGACCATCAGGTGGCACACACCAGGAGCAGTGTATCTGGACCATCAGGTGGCACACTCCAGGAGCAGCTTATGTGGACCATCAGGTGGCATACACAGAGAGCAGCGGACTCTGGACCAGCAGGTGGCACACACCAGGAGCAGTGTATCCGGACCATCAGGTGGCACAAACCAGGAGCAGTGTATCTGGACCATCAGGTGGCATACACCGAGAGCAGTGGACTCTGGACCAGCAGGTGGCACACACCAGGAGCAGTGTATCCGGACCATCAGGTGGCACAAACCAGGAGCAGTGTATCTGGACCATCAGTGGCATACACCGAGAGCAGTGACTCTGGACCAGCAGGTGCACACACCAGGAGCAGTGTATCCGACATCATGGCCCCAAACCAGGAGCCGTGTATCTGGACCCTCCGGTGGCATACACCGAGAGCAGCGGACTCCGGACCAGTAGGTAACACACACCAAGAGCAGCGGACTCCGGATCAGCAGGTGGCACACACCAAGAGCAGCGGACTCTGGACCATCAGGTGGCACACACCAGGAGCAGCGTATCTGGACCACCTGGATCAAAAGGCATAGTGCAGATAAACGGAAGGCAAGAGGCCTTGCGGATCATGACACTGCCAATGTCTGATTGCTGAAGCTCAACCACTGTAATCCTATAATGATCAAAATATGAAGTAACATAACTTCAGAGGCTGTATGATCAGCCCATTGTATCTAATTACTAAAAACTGGGCGGAGCCAACAGGCGACAAAGCGGCACATTGATTTTCAAGTTCTGTCGCCATTTCAGTCAAATGATGGGGCCACAGCATCTGTCAATGTCTCTTCTGATACAACATAGGATATTATCTCCTATCCTATAGGATATTATCTAAATTTGGGGTGCACAACATGTGACCTAGGGACCACACGCGGCTCCCAGTGCCGTCTGTCTGGACCTCAACCACCAGGACACAAAGATGATTTGTCTCTGTCCTCATACTTCAGAAAGGAATTTATATATCTTTTGACAGTTCTATGTAACTGATGGCACTGTTATGGCTGGCACTGTTATGGTGGCCACTGTATGGCTGGCACTGTTATGGTGGCACTGTATGGCTGGCTGTTATGGTGGGCACTGTATGACTGGCACTGTTATAGTGGGCACTATATGACTAGCACTGTTATGGTGGGGCACTGCATGACTGGTACTGTTATGGTGGGCACTGTATGACTGGCACTGTATGACTTGCACTGTTATGGTGGACACTATGGCTGGCACTGTTATTGTGGGCGATGTATGGCTGGCACTGTATGGCTGGCACTGTTATGGTGGACACTATGGCTGGCACTGTTATGGTGGGCAATGTATGGCTGGCACTGTATGGCTGGAACTGTTATGGTGGGGCACTGACTGGAACTGTTATGGTGGGGCACTGTATGGCTGGCTGTTATGGTGGGTACTGTATGACTGGCACTGTTATGGTGGGCACTGTATGGCTGGCACTGTTATGGTGGGCACTGTATGGCTGGCACTGTTATGGTGGACACTATGGCTGGCACTGTTATGGTGGGCACTGTATGGCTGGCACTGTTATAGTGGGCACTATATGACTAGCACTGTTATGGTGGGCACTGCATGACTGGCACTGTATGACTTGCACTGTTATGGTGGACACTATGGCTGGAACTGTTATTGTGGGCACTGTATGGCTGGAACTGTTATGGTGGGCACTGTATGGCTGGCTGTTATGGTGGGTACTGTATGACTGGCTGTTATGGTGGGTACTGTATGACTGGCACTGTTATAGTGGGCACTGTATGACTGGCACTGTTATGGTGGGTACCGTATGGCTGGCACTGTTATGGTGGGAACTGTTTATGGTGGTGTTTTCACGTATGGCTGGCTGTTATGGTGGGCACCGTATGACTGGCACTGTATGGCTGCTGCTGTTATGGTGTGCACTGTATGACTGGCACTGTTATGGTGGGCACTGTATGGCTGCTGCTGTTATGGTGGGGCACTTTATTGCTGGCACTGTTATGGTGGGCACTGTATGACTGGCACTGTATGACATGCACTGTTATGGTGGACACTATGGCTCGAACTGTTATGGTGGGCCCTGTATGACTAGCACTGTTATGGTGGGCAATGTATGACTGGCACTGTTATGGTGGAACTGTTATGGTGGGCACTGTATGGCTGGCACTGTTATGGTGGGCACCGTATGACTGGCACTGTTATGGTGGGCACAGTATGACTGGCACTGTATGGCTGCTGCTGTTATGGTGGGCACCGTATGACTAGCACTGTTATGGTGGGCAATGTATGACTGGCACTGTATGACATGCTCTGTTATGGTGGACACTATGGCTGGAACTGTTATGGTGGGCCCTGTATGACTAGCACTGTTATGGTGGGCAATGTATGGCTGGCACTGTATGGCTGGCACTGTTATGGCGGGCACTGTATGTCTGGGACTGTTATGGTGGGCACTGTATGGCTGGCACTGTTATGGTGGGCACTGTATGGCTGCTGCTGTTATGGTGGGCACTGTATGACTGGCACTGTTACGATGGGCACTGTATGGCTGCTGCTGTTATGGTGGGCACTATGGCTGGCACTGTTATGGTGGGCACTGTATGACTGCTGCTGTTATGGTGGGGCACTTTATTGCTGGCACTGTTATGGTGGGGCACTGTATGACTGGCAATGTTATGGTGGGTGCTGTATGGCTGGTACTGTTATGGTGGGGCACTTTATTGCTGGCGCTGTTATGGTGGGCACTGTATGGCTACCATAAAAATGTCTGATAGATTTCAGATTCCAAAATGGAGGCGCTGAGATCAGGAGGAGGCTGTATATGTGCACTTTTCTCTCTAGTTATAGTTGTGAAACAACCACTTCTGCAATCACCAAAAACTAAAATGAAAATAGTCGCCTCATATTGTCTTTCAAGAGTACAGAGCAGGAGACCCCCTCTCATTCTGATCTCTGGCCGTCCCTATAGCAGAACCAAGACTTTTCAGACATTTTGGGTATTTACAAGTGCCATAGAGGTCTCAGACAGGGAATATCCCTCTAGGATTTACTGTGATCCCTGGGAGAGGTACAATATAACAATGTGGCCCTAATCTAAGGGTTTGCCTTGGATTTTTGCAAATAATAGTCTTCAATTCCACAGTAGATTTGTAAAATGGAATAATCCATTGTGTCTGACATAATCAAAGCCTATGTGAATATAGCTGTGACATAGTCCTGTGCAGAGATCAGGCACCTGCCTCCTATTTTCATAACACACTCCATCATTTTAGTGGTTAAAATTGTTAGAATATTCCAAACTTTATACCTAAAAAATGTATGGGGCTATGGTGTCACCTACCACAGCTGAAGCTCTCTGGGTGGGGTCAGGATGCTTCTTGATGATGGGTTTTTTTTGCCTTTCAGATGACACCCCAGAGACTTGCATCTATTCCAACTGGTCTCCTTGGTCCGCTTGCAGTTCTGCTACTTGTGAGAAAGGCAAAAGAATGAGGCAACGTATGCTGAAGGCTCAGCTGGATCTCAGCGTTCCTTGCCCCGACACTCAGGACTTTGAACCTTGCATGGGACCAGGATGCAGCGATGATGGTAATTTGGAGATCAAATAAACACTATAAAAAGTTCTTATGACCATTGGAACAAAGGCACATTGGAAGATATTAAAGGGAACCTGTCAGGTGGTTTATATTATCCTATGCGAGACCAGGATGTGATAAAGGGAGAGGAGCTGAGCTCTTTGATATATAGGGTTATATGATAGAGGAGAGAAGCTTAGCTCTGTGATATATAGGTATATGATAGAGGAGAGGAGCTGAGCTCTGTGATATATAGGATTATATGATAGAGGAGAGAAGCTTAGCTCTGTGATATATAGGTATATGATAGAGGAGAGAAGCTTAGCTCTGTGATATATAGGTATATGATAGAGGAGAGGAGCTGAGCTCTGTGATATATAGGGTTATATGATAGAGGAGAGGAGCTGAGCTCTGTTATATATAGGGTTATATGATACAGGAGAGAAGCTGAGCTCTGTGATACATAGGGTTATATGATAGAGGAGAGGAGCTGAGCTCTGTGATGTATGGGATTATATGATAGAGGAAGAGGAGCTGAGCTCTGTGATATATAGGGTTATATGATAAAAGAGATGAGCTGAGCTCTGTGATATATATGGTTATATGATAGAGAAGCTGAGCTCTGTGATATATATGGTTATATGATAGAGGAGAGAAGCTGAGCTCTGTGATATATAGGGTTATATGATAGAGAAGAGGAGCTGAGCTCTGTGATGTATGGGGTTATATGATAGAGGAGAGAAGCTGAGCTCTGTGATATATAGGGTTATGTGATAGAGGAGAGAAGCTGAGCTCTGTGATATATAGGGTTATGTGATAGAGGAGAGAAGCTCAGCTCTGTATATAGGGTTATATGATAGAGGAGAGAAGCTGAGCTCTGTGATATATAGGGTTATATGATAGAGGGAGAGGAGCTGAGCTCTGTGATATATAGGGTTATAGGATAAAGGAGAGGAGCTGAGCTCTGTGATATATAGGGTTATATGATAGAGGAGAGGAGCTGAGCTCTGTGATATATAGGGTTATATGATAAAAGAGATGAGCTGAGCTCTGTGACATATAGGGTTATATGATAGAGGAGAGGAGCTGAGCTCTGATATATGGGGTTATATGATAGAGGAGAAGAGCCGAGCACTGTGATATATAGGTTTATATGATGGAGGAGAGGAGCTGAGCTCTGTTATATATAGGGTTATATGACAGAGGAAGAGGAGCTGAATCCGTGATACATAGGGTTATATGATAGAGGAGAGAAGATGAGCTCTGTGATATATAGGGTTATATGATAGAGGAGAGGAGCTGAGCTCTGTTATATAAAGGGTTATATGAGAGTGGAGAGAAGATGAGCTCTGTGATAAAGTTGAAACCAGAAGTTTACATACACTATATAAAAAGTCCCATCTGCATGTTTTTCTCACTGTCTGACATGAAATCAGAATAAACCTTCCCCGTTTTAGGTCAATAAGGAACCAAAATTATTTATATTTGCCAAATGCCAGAATAATGAGAGAGTTTTTAAGGCATTTTTATTATTTTCTGCAAAGTCAAAAGTTTCCATACATTTCATTAGTATTTGGTAGCATTGCCCTTAAACTATATGACTTGGGTCAAACATTTTGGATCCTTCCACAAGCTTCTCACAATAGTGAGAATTTTGGCCCATTCCTATTGACAGAACTGGTGTAACTGAGCCATGTTTGTAGGTCGCCTTGCTCGCACCTGCCTTTTCAGCTTGGCCCATTAATTTTCAATAGGATTGAGATCAGGGCTTTGCGATGGCCACTCCAAAACATTGACTTGGTTCTCCTTAAGCCACTTTGTAACCAGTTTTGCAGTAGCTTCGGGTTATTGTCCATCTGGAAGACTCATTTCCCTCCAAGCTTTTACTTTTTGGCTGATGTCTTGATATGTTTCTTCAGTATTGCCACATAATCTTCTTTCCTCATGATGCCATCTTTTTTATGAAGTGCACCAGTCCCTCCTGCAGCAAAACAACCCCACATCATAATGCTGCCACCCACGTTTCACAATTGGAATGGTGTTTTAGGCTTCCAAGCTTCTCCCTTTTTCCTCCAAACATAACGATGGTCATTATGGCCAAACAGTTCAATTTTAGTTTCGTCAGACAGGACATGTCTCCAGTAATCTAAGTCTTTGTTCCTGTGTGCATTTGCAAACATTGATCTAGCTTTTTTTTGTTTCTTTTGGAGCAATGGCTTCTTCCGGGCAGAGTAGCCTTTCAGCAAATACTGATACAGTACTCTTTTCACTGTGGATAATGACACAATCCTACCAGCTTCTGCCAGCATCTTACACAAGGTGTTTTGCTTTTGTTCTTTGGTTGATATGCACATGTCGGACCAAAGCATATTCATCATTGAGACACAGAACGTGTCTCCTTCTTGAGCGGTATGATGGCTGGACATTTCCATCTTGTTTGTATTTGTGCATAATTGTTTGTACAGATGAATGGGGCACCTTCAGGTATCTGGAAATTACACCCAAGGATGATCCAGAATTGTGCAAGTCCACAATTCTCTTCTTGATATCTTGGCTGATTTCTTTAGACTTTCCCATGATGTTACACACAGAAGCAGTGTGTTTCTGGTTTACATTAAAAAATATATCCACAGGTGTGTCTCTAATTAACTCAGATACATCCAAAGACATGACATCATCATATGGGCTGTCCTAAATTGTTTAAAGGCAAAAAATGTCTTATATTCTCTCTATCATTATTCTGGCATTTGGCAAATATAAATTTTTTTGGTAATGCTAATTGACCTAAACGGGGAAGGTTTATTCTGATTTCATGTCAAGTAGTGAGAAACACATACATATGATTCTATTTATATAGTGTATGTAAACTTCTGGTTTGAACTGTACAAATCCATACCATGGCTGAGACAATGTGTGGCGCATAACACCCTTTCACACATACTGTCTTATTCTATACTCCTCTATATCGATTTAGAACTGGTGTGTCGGCGCAGAGTTTCATACACATTGTCTTAAAGGGGTTGTCTCACTACAAGGTTAGCTTTTTATGTTAAATATCTTGCAAAAACAAGTCACTTTGCAATATGTCTCCATTAACAGTGTCCTACCTATTCCTAGATATCCCCTCTCGTATGGGCTGCATCAGCTCCTCAGGTCGCTGTAGCTACAGACCTGTTCAATCTTTCATGATAGGTTGCTGGCACTGGTTGCTATAGCTACAGACCTGGCTTCTACTGCAGCCTAGTGGATGCCAGTAAACACGCCCCTGAATTCAAAATAAAAAAAAAAAACAGAACTGAGGTAAGATGAATCAATGTAGTGACACAATGCGTTGTGAAGAGTATGGTTTTTGCCTGCCCGAAGGACATCAGTGGTGGGTGGTGGAAATCAAGCAGTAAAGATCAGATGCTGAAGATGATGAATGGTCTATGATCTTGAGATAGAAAAAAAAATCAGGTCACATGACCCACATCTGATTTCTGAGCGTAATAGAAGCGAGTAAATTACATACACTAAGACTAGCGTATGAAATGACTGTTTAGGAAAATGTCTCAGACAACCTTTTAAGTCTTATAAACTTTGTGCAAGTTCAGAACAGACATGCACAGGACTTCCAGATTACAAATGAAATCATTGAGGTTGTATGAAGCTTTATTCATATTCTTATAATAATAAACACCAAAACCACCATAACTGTAGGTGGTGTGGAGGCTGTGGTTACACTCCTGCTCCAAAGCTTGAGTTGGCCCTAAAGATCTCTCCACCTCACATGAGGAGACCAGGGCCGGGAAGACAGGTAGGCGACTGCCTAGGGCGCCACTTTATCCCAGGCATAAAAGGGGGCGCAAAGAGATATGGAGTAGGCTGAATTTTCCATAGAGAGGCGCTATATGTTTATTTGCCAAGGGCTCCAGAATACCTTGGAGAAGACTTTAAATTATGTCCAATAGTTGAGGTCGCCCAGTAGCTTCAAGTTACTTTTCGCTTTAGTTGGTTTGCAGCCCATGCACCAACCAATGAGGGCTGTCCACTTACTACTGCAGAGCGTGTTTGTTTTCCCATGGTCTTCAGCATGCTTTTGCTTTCTCTTAGATGCATCCACATGTATGATGTCCGAGTGGATCATGTGGTCTCCCTGTAGCGCTACCTGTGGAATGGGAATGAGATCCAGAGAACGATATGTAAAGCAATTTCCAGAGGATGGATCTCTGTGTAAAGTTCCGACGGAAGAAACAGAGAAGTGTATAGTCAATGATGAGTGCGGTGAGTCATATTCTCATTATATGGGATTTAAAAAGTTTTTTTCTGTAAAAGAAATCCCTTTATACTACATAAAATTGACCAAAAACTTTAGGATCATAATCATCGCATTTATGATGACAAACTAAAAAACTATAAACCATTGCTCATAATTCCTCTCTGTCATTACCATTGTTATCATTACAATAGTAATTTACAAAGCATATGTTCCCTTTTAACATTCCATGTATAGATGTTGGCTACCCAAAGAGTTGAGGAACATTACTTACCTTGCACAGATCCTAGATTACAATCTGTAATACATCCAGAGCTGTATAAGCAATTCTTCTGATTGCCACTGAAAACAGACACACCACTAGTATTTTCATTAAGCTCCTGTAACGAATGGGGATAGATTTTTTATATACTAGATTAATGTACACTACCTTAAAGGGAATGTGTCATCAAAAAATGAGTCATTGTTTAAGTCACGTTTTTATGATAAACACATTTTTTAGGAATTTTTGGTTGTTTTTTTCATATCACTTTCAATATTTTTTAATAATTCTTAAGTCTTGCAGTTTTCACTTTGGCCACTAGGCCTTGTTTGCACTGCTTTAACAGCAGTCAGAGAGATGCTTTACAGTAGCTTCATGCACATAGGAGAATTAAGACTGACTCAGTCCCATTCACTTCTATAGGAGAGTTTTCTAGTCATGCTCTGTGACCTGGGAAGAAGTCACTGTGCAGGGAGGTGAAAGGGTGAACTGTGACTATCTCCTCTTGTGACTGGTGGATCCTGTGTTATCTATTCATACTGGTGTCTCCTTTCAGTTTGACCCTCTTTGTGCTGATAATGAGCAGACAATTGAGAATTTTTCAGTACAGAACAGGAAGTGTCAGACTACTATTAGTGGCCAAAGTGAAAACTGCAGGACAGAATAATTCTGAAAAATTATTGAAATTATTTAACAGCAGTCAGAGAGATGCTTTACAGTAGCTTCATACACATAGGAGACTTAAGACTGACTCAGTCCCATTGACTTCTAGAGGAGAGTTTTCTAGTCATGTTCTGTGACCTGGGGAGGTGAAAGGGTGAACTGTGACTATCTCCTCGTGTGATTGGTGAATCCTGTGTTATCTATTCAAACTGGTGTCTCCTTTCAGTTTGACCCTCTTTGTGCTGATAATGAGCAGACAACTGAGAATCTTTCTGTACAGAACAGGAAGTGTCAGAATATTATTAGGCTTAGTGGCCAAAGTGAAAACTGCAGGACTTAATAATTATTAAAAATATTGAAAGTGATATGGAAAATTTTAAAAAATATAACCACAAATTCTTAACAAATGTGTTGAACATAAAAACGTGAGTTAAACAATAAGTCATTTTTGATGACACATTCCCTTTAAATAAAGATTACAATCTTTCATGTTAACTCTGATGGCTCTTCTGGGTATCTCCTGGAAGCCGGAATGCAAAAGTGATGGGATTTATGCAAACCCTGCCCAAACATGATTGATTTGGGGGGCATTGCTGGTGTTTCAAGGACATTCCAGGGTTAATCGGAGGCATTGAAATCTGTAGTTATTATAGAAAGTTGTTAAGTATGACTATATTTGAATATAATGACTATAATTCTCTCAAGAATCAGCAATCAAAGTTAAGTGATTCAATCTTGAAGCTAAGGAATTATGATTTCAGCTCTGCAGTATAACAAACGTTGTAACTCCAGATCAGTACAAGATAAAGAAATAAAGCAATACATGTATAAATCGTTAAACTCATATTTTAATTTTACATTTAGTAAAGAAATAGAAATACAAATGTCCAATCAGAATGATCTATACTACAAGCTGAAAAATATCATGAGTAAATAGTTTTAATTGAAGAAATATATCTTGTATTAGGAAATGTATTACTAATCCTTACATATCATATGTGATGGCTGAAAACTCTTTGCTTTATCTTATTAAATGCACAGAGCCAAGCAGCTGTATCGTGACGGAGTGGGGTGAGTGGGAGGAATGCAGCGCCACCTGTGGCATGGGAATGAAAAAGCGCCATAGGATGATTAAGATGACACCAGCAGATGGGTCCATGTGCAAGGCCGAGACTTCTGAAGTGGAAAAGTGTATGATGCCTGAGTGCCGTAAGTAATACATAATACATTGTTATCACTTAATCAAATAGAAAAAGGTTTCTCTACATACTGTAAAGACTTAGGGCAACATGTCCCAACACGCCAACGTCAGTTTTTGGTCTATTCTGTGCCAAAACCACTTTTGACGCCATATTCTTGCTGTAAATGAACTGTCGTAGACAAAAACTAGGCTCATTATACGTCGGGCACGACACTTTGTAATGCGCCTAAATAGGGTGCGCTGGGCGCCCATGTTGTGCAATGCACCTATTGAGGCGCATTACATATGTTATGTGCCTCTGTCGGGTAATGCACCGCGATAGGCGCATTACATATACTACCAATGATATGCTATGCGCCGCGAGTTGCGCAATGCGCCTTAGTTGAAGTGATGCACCTTTTTCGGTGCAATGCGCCTTTTCAGACACATTGAGGTATACCTGACGCCAGTTTTTAGAAAGTATCGGACTTTCAGGCGCACTTTACACTAATTTAATGCGCCTAAAACTGGCCAAAAATACGCCACTTTTCGGATATGTTGCCCTTAGTTTATGTCAAGTGAATGAGAGTGCAAGAATGTATCATGTTCTATTAGCGAAACTATACATATATATAGAGCACAGGTATCAAACACATGGCCCACAACCCGCAATCTCCACCTATCGTAATGCTGATAAGACCCTCGGTGGGAATAAGTCTGACACCCCTGCCATAGAGTAAGGGCCAGCCATAGTTGTTCCCAGGGATGGGACAAGATATTCTGGTGCCCTAGGAAAGTAAGGCACAAAGCGCCCCCCAAATGGAAGATTCAGCCCAGTCCATGCCTCCTTGCACCCCCTTTTCTGCCTGGGATGAAGAGGCGCCCTAGGCAATTACCTACCTTCGCCTACCCTGGTTGTCCCTATTCCCTTGATATTGGTGCATGGAACTGCATTGCTGGCAACTAAGGTGGTGAGAAATTGGTCAAAGGGTCATGTCAAAGCTAAGCAGGGAACAAAAGAAAACTGAAAAAAATCTTTTAGCCTGATTGCTTGGAGTACCATGTGTGGGGGTGTTGTAGATGGAACCACAAAAGGGCTCTACTTTCCAGCAGGGGATCAAATCAGTATATTAGTTGGCACGTGCCAAAGAAATCCCAGCCTGACACTTTCTCAGACAAAAGAGTTCTTCTCAGTTTATTACACAAACTCAAGGTTTTAACACATTGGTGGTGTACAAATTCCTTAAGCAACATGTGACACTGCATCCACTCTCTTAATTGGCTCTTCTTATCTACATGTTAAATGACCCTCCTCTCTCTTTGTTAGAGAGAAGAAAAACATCTAAGGTGATCAGCCATCTTGGCATATTTTGGGTGTGTCTGAACACAGACGCCATCTTGTGAGTGGAATAGACATTATACATAATACATTCTATAACAGTTATCCTTTACAAGCAGATTATATATGCAGCCATTTGCTAACACACTTAAAAGTGTATGGTTATACAGGCAGCTTTTACGTGCATTATATATAAAAACATGTGAGGTATTATACTGATTAATACATTAAAATAGAGACACAAAGGATCACCCATACATAACCTTTGCTCCCATCCACAACAGGGGCCATATTCATCTTTGCCATGGGACCCCTTTTTCTATGTATGCCGCTATCTCTAAGACAATCGAAGCACCAGCAAACACATTTTTTAGTGAAATACAATAAGAAAACTCTATTTTCAGACTTACACTAATGAGCCAAGTCAAAGCTTCCTTTAAATGTACAGATGATCACATGACGCCATTCGGGAGATGCCCTGATGAACAGCTTCTCTCTGTAGGCTTTCCTCAACTCTCTTAATATCTGTTCTAGACCATTGACTGTTCTTTTGTAGCCTCTGTCTGGCCAGTCTAGTCGTCTCACTACGATTCATCACAAAATTTTGCAGAGTGCCCTTTACAAACCACAGTGAATCATTATTACTAGCTTATGAAAAGAATCTGAAATGGCCCATTATCCGCGGGTTGTACAGAATGATGTATAATAGATGTTGGCAGCGTAATTCATTAGGAATATAAAAATCCATACGATGATGACACTTATTTGATTAGAAACTGAGCACTAGGATAATTCTCCTTTTATTGACAGGTTCATTAGATGAGATCTGAGCATTACTATAGGGCATCATCCACACGGCTATATTATGGCTCTTTACAAGACCTGAGTTGTAATTTGGGAGCCATGGAAGGGTAGCATGCCTTAGTCTACTTCTAAAGGTCTCCATGTTTATACAGCATCACGGCATATGCTATTGGTTGCCAAAATACAGTGGAATCTCTCCTAGTAAAGTACTATATAGTGGTACAAGAAATCTGCCATATGTATGAAGCCTAATAGGAAGGTACTTATGAAGATTCATTTGTCATAGAAATAACGGTAGAAGTCAATGTAAAATGCAATAGGGACATTATGTAAAATAGACATGCAAGAAGTGGCAAGATCAGGGTCTGTCTTTGATAATCATTGAAGTGGCCATGATACTGTAGTTTTTAATTGTAACAGTGGACAAAGAAATTTGCTCTTCTCCAGAAGTACACAAATTATGATGCCAAAAAGTGGAAGATATTGGTTTTCATCTGAAGACATTTTACTAAATATCCATACAGATTAGTTTGTTTCAATGTTAGGAGCAGAAAAAATAAATTTTGAGTCTTGCTTGAAGGGTTTTAAAATCTGATGAAGGTAAAAAAAAGATACATCAGTAGTAGCTACAGTGGTGTTTTAACTAGCCATAGCTGGTTGACGCTATGCTATCCCTTTAAAAAGTTCACCCTATGACTACCTCTAACACCAAAATCTTTATCCCTGATGTTAACCCTAAAGCCTCTCTTTCAAACATGTCCTAAGCTACAACTGACCCTAATACAACAAGTGGCTTAAGCACTCGGTGAGTCCCAACAGAAATTAGACAAATACCAAATCTATATTTTTCAAAAACTGTAAAGTCCACAACTAAGCCAAGCAAGACTAAAACAAGATACAAGATATTTCAGCCTGACACATCTGAACTAACAATAGACAGGACAGAACAATAAAGCACAACAGAACTGAACAGGAGCAATACTTCTATACTCTGCAATCAGACTGCCATTTTCAGCTAAGCTTTATGGAGTATGCTTATGAGCTCAAGTATAAAGCCAGGCAAAAATCCTGGATGGTTGACCTGCAATCATTCCAAACAAACACAGACAACAAGATGCACAAAACACAGAAACTTCTGCTGCTCTAATAAGCAGGAGAGGACAAAGTGGCAAGAGAGTGGTCAATCAACGTAGATCATCCCAATTGCAAAGCCTAAAATAGTCTTGAAGGTCACAAAAACCTCCTGGTTTAGTGAAAGTGCGGCTGACTCCTCCCACATGCAGTGATTGACAATTTTCTCTGTACACAACTGATGCAGGGAAAACTGTCAATCTCTGTATGTGGGTGGGATAAGCAGGACATTCAGTTTCATTTATCCTATGCGTTTTATTCAGTAATCCTTCTTTATATTATATAAACCTATATGTTATAGAGCCCAACTTCTCTCCTCTATCATTTAACCCTACATGGAAAAATTGGTACTGGAAAATATAAAAACAGACGCCAAGGCGCACTCCTAGTAAACATTTTTTTTTTTAGGGTGAGTATATAAATGAGACTCTCACCTTACAGTAATTGTGTAGGATATGTAAACAGTGGTCCCCACTTTCAAAAACTTGGGGCGCGGTTTTTTTTTTTTTTTTTTTTCCCGGGGTCCTCGTGTCAGAATATGAATTTAAATTTTATTTTGATGGCAAAAGAAAATTTAAGGAGGGTAGCAAGGGTCTAGCGCTTTCAATAATAGTGTAAAAAGGGCAGTGCGAATTAAAAATAAGGGAATAATCCCAAATGAATTTACTTTTTTTAAATAAGTAAAAATATAGCCATGATTAAACTTAAAAAAGTCAGACCCCTTGAATAAGCTGTAAAAAAAAAGGGAAGATGCAAAGCATTTGCCGTAACGTGCTGGCTTCATGGCAGTTGTGGTTTTGCTGTATAGAAGGCATCTTTATTAGGGTGGTTAAAAAAATTTTTACAAAAACAGGGAAGTTGCAAATTATTATTATTTTAAGTATTTTTTTTTTTTTTTTTAAATTTTTTTGCAACTTCTTGTTTTTGTTTAAACTTTATTTGCAATTTCCCTGCTTTTGTTAAAACTTTAATCAGTGTTTTAAAAAAGAGGGATTCCATCGCAACACCATATCCCTGATAAAAAGCGAGCACGTGTATCGGCGAAACGCGTTGCCTGTCCCCCTTTTTTTACAGATTATTCAAACGGTTGATTTATTTTATATTTTTTAAGTTTTTAAAACTTTTTTTAAATAAAAAGAAAAATTTATTTGGGGATTTATCCCCTTTTTTTTTGGGACTGCCATTATACTATTACGAAGGCGCTAGACTCTTGCATCTTTTTTTGTGTGTGTGGGGGGGGCAAAAGGGGGGGTTTGGTGGGGGGGCCCCGTATCATACAATTTTTAGGGGGAGAAAGTGTGCTCCCGGGACAGAGAGTTGCATTCTCCTGCAGTCCGTGAACGGAGTCGGCCCCCCCCCTTGCTGTGGGGGGAGCGTATTTGAATCACCGAAGCCCCGCCCACGGAGGGGGGGAGGCGGGGGGGCCGATCCCTTAAGGAGTGAGGGAAGTGCAGGCTAGTGCTGGAGCCGGGCCCCCCCCTTCCCACATTTTGGGCACGGGTGCGGAGGTTCAGCGGTTTCCCTTAAGGTCGGGGGGTATTTTGCTCGGGTCCCCCTTTTTTACAGGCCCGGTACAACAGTAGCCCCCGTACCCTGTTTGGGGCCCCTGGGCCCCAGTGGTACAGCTACTGTTGGCATCTGATCCCAAGCGAGTGTGGGTGTATTAATATGGACAGGAAAACCCGGTCCTGCCCGGGCATTAGTAAAATGGGCCTAACGAAACTTCTGGTGAAACCCAAAATAATGGAGAGGAGTTTGTTTTGTTATTTTACATTGACATTTCTGGACTTTATTTAAAGGTGGGACAACCCCTTAAAACTTAATGACCTTTTGAAAAGGGGCAGCTGGTTGGTGCCCCTGATTTAAATTTTTTTTCTGGGGATCAGAAAGGGGCCCTGGTAAAAAAACCCTGGTCCCTTCCCCAATGGTAAAGGGAGTAATGTGTTCAGAGTTTAAACCTTTGGTTTCAGATCAATTGGGGCCTTGTACCCGAAGATTTGGGGTGTCTGTTGACCCTAGCACCCCCAAAAGTAATTTCCGGGTGTGATGGGTTATCATGGAAGTGGAAACTCAAAAGTTTAGGTAGCCATTGGCATGATTAGGTTGTTCCCAGAGTATATAAAAAGGTGCTGTAGTTACCCAAAAGGGCCCGTGTTAACGGTTTATTCCGACGGTTTTGGGCCCCCGATTGGGGGCGAAATCGTGTGAAAAAGGGGCGGGGAGGGGGGGGGGCGGGGGGGGCGGCGGGGGCGATCCCCCCCCCAAAGAAAATGATTGTTTACGGGCGGACCCCCCGAAAAATAATGTGATGTATTTTTCCCCCCCGGGCGGATTTGCCGAGGGGGGGAGCGACGGAATCATGTTTCTTGAGAGCGTGGATTTACCGAAAAGATCCGGGATTGGGCGTATTAAAGGAAAAACCCGGGCGGAATACGGCCCCAATCCGTGGAAATAAGGGTGGGAAAGGGGCCAAAAGACTAATGTGCAAAGGGGGGCTGTATGAAAACTGTCTAGGTTTAAAATTTCCCCTTTGTTTCCTAGAAACCCTATAAGCGCCCTTTCATTTCATTAGTATTGAAAAAAAATGAAAGGGGAACTATGGTTGCTAGGGCCCAACAAAAAAAGTTTTAGACCAAAAACAGTTTTCGAAATGGCCAAAGGCGAAGTTCACCGTTATTTCCCGGGTAATTGCGGGGGGATTTTGGGGCAATTAGCCCGGGGGGCCCGTGCAGCGGGGTGGGGGGGCCCGGTGCTCTATGAGAACTGTGGATTATTACCGTAAATGCCCGGGATGATTTCGCCTTTTTGGGGCGCAAATGCGGGCCCCAAAAGGCTGAAAACAGTTCCGAATAGCCCTGTGAAGGCCCCAAGGGGGGTTCCCAGGCAGAAGAAAATACCCGGGGCTTTATCCAACTGGTATTGACCTGTTTTTGCGGCCCTCCCCCCAATCGTGAATCCCATAAAAAAAGGAATAAACTGTAATTATGTACGAATTTGGATAAAAAAAGAAAAAACCCAAAGAAGGCGTTTTTATAAAATTAAAATTATTGCAGAAAAAAAAGAGTCATAGCTGTGGCAAAAGAAAAAAGTGAAAAAATGGATTGAGGCAGCCCAAAAATTTTCCCTTTTTTTTGATTTGTTTTTATTGGGGAATTGAAGTAGTAAGTTATGCATTTTACCCTGTGTCGATTAAATAACAGTTTACAGAGGTTTTTTCCCCTATGGTGACAGAATACGTACTTATATTCTTTCCGACCCCCACAGTCTATTGTGTGCTGTACCATGGTTGAAAGGTGTGACTGCGTGTGAATGCGGAAGGGAAAAGAAACGACAGAGGATGTTAAAAGTCACAGTGAATTGGAGCTCAATGGGAAAACTGAAAAAAAGTGGAAAATTCATGCTGGAATGCCGTATGTACCAAAGGAAGAGATTTAAAAGGGTTTTTTTTATTGCAGTTTCACGCCACTTTACGTTACACATGTTATTAGGTGTGGGGGGTTATCGTGATTGACCTAGTTGTGTTCCCAGTATTCTTGTACATGAAAGAGTGCAAAAGTTTATAAGGGTAATATTCAGATGCAGAGTAGGGTCCGTCCCCTGGTGGTTTTAATTTTTAAAAACTGTCTGTAAACCCGACTGTGAATTCCCCTGACTTTATGAAAAAACCTTAGAGTCCCACTGAACAGATCTCTGAGACTCTCTTTTCACGCTGTTGTTTGGAAAAATTTTAAACATGTCAATTTCCCCCCAGTTTTTCGGGTGGAAGATGTCATTCAATGGGTTTTTTTTTGGGGGATGGGAAAACTGCGGACAGAACTCTCCCCCCAAAACCATGCTAAAGCCAACAAAATACCGTCCAGAGTCTTAAGACAGAATCCAACCGGTATTTTGTCGATGTCGTGTGGATGTACCTTAAAGAGTTACTTTGCTAATTAAGAGACTTTCAAAGTCGTTACTAGAGATAAGTCTCTGCAGGGGGTGACTCACCATGGTCGGTTGCAAGTGAATGACGGAGGGTCACAGCAAGAGAGATAAGAGAGAGCTAGAAGAGGTGGTCGGTAACCGGAGAAACTTGTGTGCACTAAGAGGGGATAAAATCTTCTTTATCTCCTCAGCAAAGAAAAATCAACATAGCAATGTGTTTACAAAATGTCTTTAATTATCTCTTCTTACATGTTAAAAGTTAATCATTGTAGTGAGATAAACCCTTTAAAGATTTGTACCTTGAAGAATGTGTATATGTGTCCATCTTTTTTTTAATTAAAAGTATGCTGTTGTGGCTTTTAGAAAATAAAAACGATACTTCCCTTTGCACTGTTTGCTCCATACGTAATGGATGGCAGCTGTTCATTACAACTCTAAACCACTGCTAACAGTAGCGAATGGAATCAGCTCTGATCCCTGCTGTTAAGACTTTAGATGCTGCGATGATCACGGACCACTGTTCCTCCCTCGTTCACTCTACTCCCACGCAATTACATGATGTCGGCAGACTTCCGTAGCTGCCATATATGTTTACCTATTACATTCTGCCTATGACAGGTAATGAATAAAAATCCTATATATGGCACTACAATAGCACTGCCATATGTAGAACAAGTAATCGCATCCCCTAGTGGTCAAGTACCCTAGGGGGACTAAGTATTAATCCCTTACTGCCACAGCCAGTTTTGACCTCCCTGTCAGAGCCCCATTTTTTAAAATCTAGTATGTGTCACTTTACGTGAGAATAACTTTTTGACACTTTTATCTATCCATGTGATTCAGAGAATGTTTTCTCGTGACACATTGTGCTTTAAGTTAGTAGGAAATTATGGTCCAAAAAGTCCTTGTTTATTTGTGAAAAATATCAAAGTATCGTGAAAAATTTGAAAAATTTACCATTTTCAAACTTAAAAAATTTCTGCGTATAAGACAGTTATTCCACACAAAATAGTTTAGAACTAGCATCTACCATATCTCTACTGTAGGTTGGCATCATATTTTAGATGTCTTTTTATTTTCTTACATCATTAGGGGGCTTAGAAATTTAGTAGTAATTTTCACATTTTCAAGAAAATTTGCAATATACATTTATTTAGGGACCAGTCCAGATATAACGTGATTTTGATTGGCCTTTATTTTTGAAACCCCCGTAAATGACTCAATCTAAGAAACTACACCCCCTTAAATTATTTACTACAGCATTTAGGAAGTTTATTAACCATTTAGGTATTTCACAGGAATTAAAGCAAAGTGAAGGTGAAATTTCAAAATTTTTTGCAGATTTTCAATTTTTATCCATTATTCACAAGAACACGGTAGATGTGACCAGGGAAATGTAACAATATTGATTCTCCAGACTCTGCAGTTTTCAGAGATATCTCATATGTGGCCCTAGTGTGCTATTTGGCTCAACCACAAGCCTCAGAATAGGAGGAGCACCTACTGGACTTTGGGATCTCATTTTCATTACAATTTTATTTAGGTGCCATTTCAGGTTTGTGGACACCTTAAGGTGCTAACACTTAATAAACTCCCCTAAAAGATATTGGAAACTGCGCCCCTTAAGGAATATATCCAGGGGTGTAGTGAGTATGTCGACCCTAAAGGTGTTTTACATTTTTTTTACCGTTAGGCTCTGAAAATTAAAAAAAATATTTTTTCCAAAGAATACTGTAATATGAGCACCTTAAATTTTGTTATGCAATTTCTTCCAAGTTCAACAGTACCATATATATGGGTGTAAACTGCTATTTGGGCAAATGGCAGGGCGTACAAAGGAGGGAGACTTATACGTCCCTTATACTGAGACAGCTCTAGCTTTATATCTCACTCCAAACCTTGATACACAGCTCACAAACTGGTGAAAAACATCTATCGAAATTATATAATGGCCAGAAATATTACTATTCCCCATGTGCACAGTAACCTCTAAAGTCAAGGTGTGCGTTACATGTTACTTGTCTTTCCAGCTATCAACTGTGAACTGACTGAGTGGTCTCACTGGTCAGAATGTAACAAGTCATGTGGAAAAGGACATGTGATTCGAACAAGAATGATCACTTTGGAGCCACAGTTTGGAGGTGGCCTATGTCCAGAAACCGTACAACGTAAGAAGTGTAGAGTTCGAAAGTGCCAAAAAAATAACGGTGCTGAAAAGAGACGTCTTAAAGACGCCCGAGAGAAGAGGAGAAGTGAGAGGACAAATGAAGAGGCAGATGGTGAACAGTATCCAGGTGTGTGAGAGTGTTGTGCATGATTTATTTGTCCACAGAGGCCTTGGAGGTGTAAGGTTATGTTCACACGATGTAATTGCGGGGACATATTTCGCCCGCAATTACGCCGTGTGCTTTGGAGCGGGGGGAGGGGGAGGGCGTTATAGACATTCATTATTCTCGGCGCGTATACGCCGTGAATAATTGACATGACACTTCTCTCCCCGCTCGTCGTATTGTGCGAGCGGGGAAAGGACCCATAATCCATAGTTCTCTGAGAACTGTGGATTGCCATAGTGACTGGGACGTATCTTACCCGTATTTTGTGCAGTACGGCGCGAAATACGGGGCGAGATACATCCCAGAATAAACTGTGTGAACATAGCCTAAGGCTCTGTCTCCACTGCACATAAAAACATCCGTTTTTTCAGTGTTTTTCATTTTCTAAAAACGCTGAAAAAACCACTGAAAAGAGGTCCCATAAACTTTAATAGTAAAAACGTTCATTTGTCTCCACAGAACTTTTTTTTCTTCACGTTTTTGTTGCTGGTCGTTTTTTGAAACATGTTACAAAAAAAGGACTGAGCAGGGCGGAAAATTTACTATCGGAGTCTATGTAAAGCGCTGGACATTTTTAGACATATTTTTTGGCGTTTTTTTTGTGCATTTTTTGGCACTTTTTTTGCAGAAATCCCCAGCGATTATACTGCTGTGGATTTCTGCAAAAAAAAAGCACACAAACTGCATCAAATAACACACCACGGGCGTTTTTGAGCTGTTTTTGACATGCACTGGACAAAAAATAAAATTTTATGAACAGTTTTAGGATCTGGTTTTCAGTGAGTTTTTTGTCCAATGCTGTGTAGACCTAGCCTAAGGGTGTGTTCACATGGCGTTTTTTGGGCCGTCTTTTAGCACATTTTAATCGCTGCAAAACGGGCCAAAATCAGCCTCCGACAAACTTCAAATCTTCCTTCATTGACTATAATGTAATATACACATTGTTGTTCACATGAAGCGTATTTCACTAGCGTAATAGCGAGATGTTTTTTGGGTGCAATTACGGCCATAAAAAGAAGTGACATGTAAATTCTTGAGGCATTTTATGCTTGTAGGAAACAGTGGGAAAACAGCGCCTCTAATCAGGCATTTTTTTAAGCTGATTTTGAAGCGTAACTTTACACCTCAAAAAACGCAGTATGAACATACCCTAAATGCTTTGGGCTCCTTTCCAATTTGTTTCACTAGTTATTCATCTGTTATTCAGGATGATTTTAACATGGAATTTGGCTCAAAGTCCATACTGGATTTCACGTTAAAATCAAGTCTTATTTACTTGAATGGGAAGTCTGCACTGTATTTTACACTGTGAACTAGACTATGGAATATGGTGCGGATAAAAAATGATGGACATGTCCATTCTTTGAAGCAAGTTCTGTTCACAATCAATGTCGGGCAGGTGTGATGTAGATTTGCCCTATTGACATGTAGCTAAACTATGTCCTAATCAGAGGTGAAAATTGCCTCTGCAAAGTTGAAATCCTTGGCAGGAATCTGAAGATTTCTACTTCAGGTTCCACATTGGGTTTTTCATATTGGAAAAACACGAATTGATGACATTTCCTTAATCTTTTGGTTTAGTTTAAAGGGGTAGTCCCGTTCCGAGAAATTCTCTTCGCTGGACACTTCTTGCTAGCTGCGATCTGGCCCTGCATGTAAATGAGGAGCACGCCGCTAGTGCCATCCATCTCACTCACTTCTATGTGGATTCCTAGAATAGCTGAGCACACACATTCGGCAACACTTGAAGCTCCCATAAAAGTGAATGTGGAGGACGGCGCCAGCGCCGCCATCCTCATTCATATGCAGGGCTGGATCGAACCTAGCACCTTCATGGCCGGCGAAGAGAATTTCTCGTAATGGGACTACCCCTTTAACACAAGGATAGTGCACCCTGTGAAATTACAATAGAGAAGTTATACACACAATAATGTCACAGTGCAAAGAAGATGCGATGTCATTATACATACAAAATGCACACACTGATATTACAACAGTGTGGTAAGTGACATGTGATGCCAGGGAAATTCACACAATCAACTTACTACACCGGGATAACAGACAAAGTCATATCACAGTACATCTATAATAAACACAAAAAGTCATAATAAAGGGATAATGCACAAAGTGTCATTATACAGAAATAATACACTTAGGCCATGTTCACACGGCTTAACTGCGGGACGTAATTACGCCCCGCAATTACGCCGTGTGGACGGGGGCAGGAGCGGGGGAGGGAGCGGGGGGCCGGCACCTCGACGGCCCATGACTTGCATTACCAGCGGCGCGTATACGCCACTGGTAATTCACATGTCACTTATCTCCCCGCCCGGCGGATTCGCCGAGCACGGAGAGGAGACGTAATCCATAGTTCTTTATGAGAACTGTGGATTACCGTAATGACTGGGCCGTTTTCAGCCCGTAATTTGCGCACTTCGGCGCGTAATTACGGACCGAAATACGGCCCATTTTAAGCCGTGTGAACATGGCCTAAGTGCCACATGTATGAAAACTGTCTAGGTGTAAGACTTTCTTTGTTGCCCATAGCAACCAATCAGAGCTCATAGCAACCAATCCAGAGCACTATATGAAATGAAAGGGGCGTTGTGATTGGTTGCTATGAGCTCTGATTGGTTGCTATGGGCAACAAAGTGAATTTTAGACCTAGACAGTTTTCATACATGTGGCCCTTAGTGATGTGACAGCAAATGAATTATACAAGCAAGGATTTGATAGGTCTGTGATAATGCACAGCATGATATTATATTGTAGCAGATGCATAAGACAATTAAAAGTCAACATGTACAGAAAAGAAAAAAGTTACGTCATAATGAAGTTAAAATAAACACAAAGGGCCTTATGTACTAAAACTGTCCAGCAGTAGCGCTGTCTCTGTTGCCCATAGCAACCAATCAGAGCTCACAGCAACCAATCAGAGCTCGGCTTTCATTTCATGTAGTGCTCTGGAAAAATTAAAGCTGAGCTTGGATTGGTTGCTATGAGCTCTGGTAGCTATGAAAAATAAAGACAGTCTTACTGCTGGACAATTTTCATACATAAGGCCAAAAAATGTCACAGTACAGAAATAAAGCAAAATGTAACCCCTCTTCCATTGTTCAAAGTAATTTCTGACTGAGCAAAGTCTAAGCTGAAATAGCCCCCTTTAGCTGTTGGGCTCAGTGTAAGTTGCCGTGCCTGCTACCCTTCTAGTTAGGTGCATGGTAGTAACAGGATACCAGAGGCAGAAGATTATCAATGTAATGTATTTGAGAGCTAGAAGCACATTCCTCCTTCATTGTTTACATAGGCACAGTGCTACAGCTCAGTCTTTTCAAGAACTTTGGGGACATGTATGAAAACTGCCTAGGTCTAAGACTGTCTTTGTTGCCCATAGCAACCAATCAGGGCCCATAGCAACCAATCAGAGGTCATAGCAACCAATCAGAGCTCCTCTTTCATTTTATCAGAGCACTATATGAAATGAAAGAGAAGCTCTGCTTAGTTGCTATGGGCTCTGATAGGTTGTTATGAGCTCTGATTGGTTGCTATGGGCTCTGATAGGTTGCTGTGAGCTCTGATTGGTCGCTTTGAGTTGTGATTGGTCGCTTTGAGTTGTGATTATTTTATATGAGCTCTGATTGGTTGCTATGGGCAACAAAGAAAGTCGTACAACTAAACAGTTTTCACACATGTGTCCCTTCATGTCAACCTTACATTGATTTTCAGTGGTTTTTGTTATGTCCTAACATAAAGTCACGTTGCTACATCCGAATGTCAGCAGCACTTGCTTGGTTTACACAGAGAGATATGCTGATGACCGGCAAGCATTTTCATGCTCACATAATACACTGCTAATTCTCAAAAAGTTGGGGTGCTGTGTAAAGTGGAAAAAAATGGGCAATGACTTGGAAATCTCTTATAGCCATATTTTATTTACAACAAAACAGAACACACATTAGACGCTGAATGACATTTTTTTAATTTCATTTGAAAAAATGTACGCATTTAGAAATTGATGGCACCAACACATCTCAAACAAGTCAGGACAAGGTTGACAAAAGGCTGGAAAGGAAAGAGATACTAGTAAAAAAAAAAAAAAAAGCTGGAGGGTCAATATCAACTGACACAAAAGTATGTATGAAAAAAGTATATTAGAAAGGCAGAGTCTCTCAGAAGCAAAGATGGTCAGAGGTACAGCAAACTGAAAAACTGTGTCTAAAAATTATGCAACAATTCCACAAAAATGTTTCTCAATATAAGATTGAAAAGACTCTACATTACAGTATATAACATCAAGAAATTCAAACATCTGGAGAAAACAGTGTGCACAAGTGACAAGGCCGATGGTCAGTATTGGATGTTCAAATAACTTGTAAATGGAACAGCACAGTCCACACTAAGCACTCAATATGCAAGATGGACGCAACAGACCGTCCTAAGGTGTCAGTCTTCACTCACCACACGAAATTCCATAAAGATAGAAGAATGGACGTCAGCATCTTCCATAAAATAGCATCTTTAATTCATGTGAGCAACATCCTGTCACGTCAAGGGAGGTGGAGTGAGCCCTAACTGGAACCCAACCCACTGTCCCTGCCTACTTGACGTGCTGCCCTAGGCAGCAAAACGGCAACTGGGCGACATTTCCCTCCGCTCTGCTAAAGTGACGGGCCGTCAGAAGGAAGAATATCAGATATTCCAGTCAATATCAAATAGGAACGCCAAAGCCACAAATCAGAACCAGGGGGATAAACGAAAAACAAGCCGAGGTCAAGAGCCAAACGGAAACGAAGCAACAAAATCAGGAGACAAGCCGGAGTCAGGAGAAAGGCCGAGGTCAGGTACACAATAAGCAAAACACAATAACCAACAAGAAACACAGGTAGCCAGGAAAAATCACAGGCGCAGCACTCACCTTCAGGGAGTATTAAATGGGATTCCTGGATACTGCCCCCTTGCAGCTGATTGGAGCCCTCCGGTCCTCCCATTGGCTGGTGCAACTCCCCCCCCTGTCAGGAATGGCGGGGCCCCGTCACTCACAGAGTTGTCAGCAGCATGTTATCAGGGTGGGATCTTTGCATCACTGCTGCACCTGCAGATCCCTAGAGCCTGAGCACAGCCCCGCCCTGACATACCCCCCCTTCTAGGAGGGCCACCGGACCCTTCCCGGGTCTGGGTTGTCTGGGTGAGACCATGGAATTCCCTCACCAGGCGATCAGCATGGATAGGTTTCGCCAGAACCCATGATCTCTCCTCAGGACCATACCCCTTAAAATGGACCAGGTACTGCAGTGACCTTTGGGCCTTACACGAATCTAAATTACGGGCGACTTCATTTTCTAACTCCCCCTCTAGGCAAACTGGAGAAGGATTCCTAGAGGGCAGAGTCACAGGCTGAATATACCTCTTACGAAGTGAAACGACGGGACACGTTATGTATACAGAGAGAAGAGGGTAATTTCAGCTGAAAAACCCACCGGTAAACCACCTCCTGAACCACATAGGGACGTTCAGTACAGGGGAGGGCAATTTACCCATGGGGACGAGTTCTGGAACCTTAGCCCGCGTGCAAACTTCACAAGATGCCGCATAGCCTCATCCTGGCACCCGCCCCCTTCCAGATAGAGCATCACCTGCACAATCAGTATTGCCCAGCATGGTAAGGAGACATCTGTCAACACACCGTTGTCCCCACCTGACTAATTTCCCCCCTGAA
Source organism: Phyllomedusa bahiana (assembly GCA_025379985.1). NCBI lineage: Eukaryota > Metazoa > Chordata > Amphibia > Anura > Hylidae > Phyllomedusa > Phyllomedusa bahiana. Next base: position 88,206 of record JAODAL010012666.1, read on the forward strand.
TTCCATCAAACACTGGATTATGTTTCTGAAGCCAGGGCAGCCCCAAAACCACATCAGGGGGCAGCCCCTCCATGACGAATAGAATACACTTCAAATATTATGGATCCGACCACCATCTCCAGCTCAGAGTGTACAATATTGGATTGCGCCGCAACTAGGGGTGGATCAATACCACTACCCCATAGCCCAGATAGCGGTCTACAAGGTAGGCCCAGACGTTTGGCGAAAGTTTCATCAACAAAATTAGAAGCTGATCCAGAATCCACAAACGCACTCCCAGACCGGAAAACGACAAGTATAAAAATCTTAACTGGTAGCAAAACTTATAATACAATAGAAAAAACCTGTCTCGCCTAGGTGATCCCCTCTGACCACCTAGGCGTTGGATTTTTTCCGCCCTGGTCTATCCGTTTGGAGCAATCCCAATTCTGTTCCCATCCCTCCACATAGAAGCACAACCCCTGGATGCGAGGAGTAGTCCAAACGGTCACTAGCCGCAATGACAGAAAAAGCCTCCACTTGCATGGGCTTCCCTGGTTTAAAATTTCGGAAACAACGGTTTAGGGGTGACCAATGGTTGGACCCCCGGGAGAGGAACCTTTTCCTGCCGCCCTCTCCCTAAAACGTCTGTCCAGACCGAACGCCAGTGCCATGGCCTCATCTAAAGTAAACCCGGGGTTTGTAAGCCACCAATAAATCCTTCACAATGGTCAGCTAACCCTAATCTAAACTGGCATTCTGAGAGCTGCGCGTTCCAAACCCCGATGGAACCACCAGCGACGAAAATCGGAGCAAAACTCCTCCACATCTTCTCACCATTCCCCAAGTGGCAGCTGAGCCTCCCGGCCACAGCTTCCCTATCTGGGTCATTAAAGAGTACCCCTAAAGCGGGAAAGAACCTGTCCACAGAAGACAGTTCAGGGGATCATGCGGTAACGAAAATGCCCACTCCTGGGGGGACCCTGCCCGTAAGGACATAACAATTCCCACCCTTTGTTCCTCAATTCCCTGAGGTAAGTGGGCGGACCTAAAATACAGGCGACAACCCTCTCTAAATGCCACAAAGGCCTTCCTGTTACCTGCGAACCTGTCAGGCAACTGGATAGGGGGTTCCACAGGAGGGGAAGGTAATGCAGGGACCCTCTGACTTGGGGTAGTCCAGATCCTGGACTAGCTGGGTAAGCCCCTGCATCTGCTCTACCAGAGCTGTCATGGGGTCCATCGTGAGGGTATACTTTTCTTCACTCTCTCCAGTACCAAGATACGGATGGATTGATATTTAATCATTTTAACACCAACCGCTGCTAACAGTGATAAAGATCATAAATAGACCGAAAATGTTTGAAGAAAAGTATATGATGTCGATTTTGTAACAATCTGTAATAAAGGAATGTTTGCAAGAGTCCATGTGCAGTTGATTAAATCACATTGAGCATTAGTGCCTATGTCATGGGCAACTTACACATCTTGAAAGACATTATCAATGCTGATCAATATATAAAAGGTTTAGCACAGCACATGCTCCCAGCCAGGCAATGTCTCTTTCAGGGAAGGCTTTGCATATTTCACCACGACAATGGTAAACCATATACCTCATCCATCACAATTGCATGGCTTTGCAGTAGAAGAGTCCAGGTTCGAAACTGGCTAACTGCAATGCAGATATCTCACCAGTAGAAAATATTTGAGGTATTATAAAACAAAAAGTCTGGCAAAGAAGACCCAGGACTGTTAAGCAGCTAGAGCCCTAAATCAGACAACATTGGTTCAACATTCGTCTGCCGAAACTCAAGCTATTGGTCTCATAATTTTCCAAATGTTTACAGACTGTTGTGAAAAGAAAAGGGATTCTATACAATGGTGAACATGGTGCCATCCCAACTTTTTTAAGATGTGTTGCTGCCATCAATTCTAAGAGTTAATTTTTTCAATTTCAACTTCTAATATATTCTGTTGTGAACAAAATACGGCTATGAAAGATTTTCAAATCATTGCCTTCTTGTTTTCTTCACATTTTACACAGCATCCTAACTTCTTTGGAATCGGGGTTGTAGATCAGATCAGTCAACAAACAAGCTAATTCATCGGCTAATCGGGAGGCATGTCAAAGGGCCTCAAGAAGTCATCACCATGGAACACTAAACACAACCTAAATACAGTACTGTGGTCTATGGTCATAGCAATCAACTGATGTCTTGCTTTAGTAGAGGGGTTTTGCCCTTGCATGAAATTCTTAGGGAGACTTTCTACAGATAGTTTGTCTACTGATCATTTAAAGTCTTTGTACATCATTTAGATGGCTCGAGATAATAATGCCCAACTCCACATCCAGACTGCAATTCTAATACTAGTAAAGTGTATCTGTATTCTGTAACCCACCACAATATCTGTAATAGCCTTTCTCCCTCCATTGTGTACCATTTATAATACTAGAGTCGTTGCTTGTAGCAAAGATTACTTTGGGTTTCCTCAGGCACCAGAGCCCAGGTGTGACTGCTACCTCTGCACCCCTAGTCATTTAAAGTACTGAAATGTTCTTTATAAAAGTAACACTGATATTTTTATCTTTAGTTTGCAAAATGAAGCCATGGACAGCATGGACAGAATGCACCAAATTTTGTGGAGGTGGAATTCAGGAGAGATTCATGACTGTGAAGAAGAGGTTCAAAAGTTCTCAGTTCACCAGCTGTAAAGACAAGAAGGAGATCCGAGCTTGTAATGTCCATCCATGTTAGCAAACACCTCATATGGGATACTCCTCAAGTCACATGGAAAGTCAATCTTTATTAGATTTTTTTATCATAGAATATATACAGTGCTTTTCATTTTTCAATGTACTTTGCTTACTATTCTTGCAGGTGCAAGAACTATATTTTCTAAATATTCACATGTAATAATAACTGAATCATCTGGTTAGATCAATAAATAATATCGTACATCTTGGTCGTTTAGCAAGAGAATATGACTCCGGACAATGTATCTTCCTAGTTACTTCACGAACTTTAATCTTAACATGCATGCGAGAGAAAACATGACCACATAGGACAACCTGTTACCACCCTGCACTGTTTTTCACATTCCCAAATCGAACAGAAGCATAAAAGACAGTTGGTAGCAGATACCCAGCTATACATCTGTTGTGTTTGAAACGGTTCTCCTGGACGACTCCAAGCATGGCCGCAAGTCATTCTACAATATTTACTCCATGTTGTAATATTTTGAATTTTACTACTCAACTTAAGTTTCCATGAATTCATTTTTTTCAAGAGCTTAACACACAACAGTATCGTAGTTTCTTGAAATGCAGTTTGATATAAAGTGTAGTTATTTTTTATTCTATCCCCAAAATAATTTTCAAAACCGATTTAGGTTATTCTTAGTTAATACGTGGGGGCTCCTCATCCAGGACCTTCATTAATTTTCTAGGGCGGAGAGCAGTTATATAAAGTTTCCCACTCTCTGGAGGACTCAGCATGTCAGTGCATTACTCAAGTAGATTATTTTATTTTAACGGGCTATGTGTAATGCTTCATTCATCCTGCGGGGGTGCTGCAGGGAAATTGAACACTTCATGTCAGGCTATCCACTGTTTCTGGCAGTTTCAGAAGTGGGTTACTTCGTTGCCTGCTTTTCATCAGAAGCACCCTTCTAACAAGTAAGGGTTGTCTAAAACAGATAAATTCCAATAAGTACAAATCTTACTGTTGTTATGGTTTTATAGTTATTAAGATTAAATAAAGATGCTATTCTATCAAGTTAATTTGTGAATAACTTTATCTTTGTTGATCCAAATAAAGACAAGTCAAAAATTTTACTCAAGGTCTTAGATTCTAAGTCTATGGTACATGAACAACAAGGGATTTGTGACATGTATATGCATCACCCCAGTGTGCCACAAAGTATATGTATATGATCTTAGTTTTGGGGGTACTTGAATTGAGATATTGCTATAGGGTATCCATTCAAAATGTTGATTTAACAAAAATGTTGATTTATAGGTTAGCAAAAAAATAATATATATTGTATAATAACATATTCGCTAAATATAAAATCAGCCTATGTAAGTGAAGCCTACATAATGAGCTGGCATTATGATTTATACACATGTAGGGAAATGGTTCTGGAGATTTAAAAAAAATTGGTCATCTTGAAGATAGACATTTTTCTGGACTTCCTACCATCACTCCCATTAGAGGAGAAACTAGTAAGACATTCTCCAGCCAAAAATTCTGCTCCGAGGTATAAAAAGATACTTGTCAACTGTACAATATAGAGAGATAATATATATGGTAATTAGAATTTGTCTAGAAATTAGTAAAACACGATAGATCCCTTCACAAATCAATATTTAGGTGTTTTTGTTCATCTGCTGCTCACTTTCATTTATATGGCAACCACTGATTAATCTCACTGCACTTTAATGACAATGTATTCTGTGCCAAGTGTCTGCTAGATAGGATGTACAATTTACAAGCAAATAAAGAAAAAACTTACAAATCCTATCTTGTATTTGTCATATCTATTGAATTCTGATATTTCTGTTCTACTCCTGTTATTCATATGTTCCCCAACATAAGGCTTCAGGCGGCATCAAATGCACATATGCCCGGGGCTACCATAAATAACTTAAGGCCGCATACAGTGAAAGCATTTGGGTCCCCCACCCATTATCAGTTCCCACCTTTCAATACATCTGTGGGTCCACTTTTTTTTTTTTTCTTTTATTTAAATCCCCTAACAGGAGTACTGCCAATACTACCCTGACGACACCTGTGCATATGCCTCAGCTGAACTATCAATGTACCATTGTGGAAGCAACTCACCATTACACATTCAACTTAACTCCAAGTTCATACCTATCGGATGCATATTTTTGGGGCTTTAAGGGCATGTTCTGTTGTCCTGTGACATAGCTGTATTCTTTCCTCCAACAAAAGCTGTAATATATTCTTTCCTAAGTCAAAGGAGCACATAGAGGTCCGGGAGCCCTTTTGAGGTGCTGGCTAACAACACTGATCATCAATCAACTAGGGCTAAAGGGCATGTTTTTATTTGCCCGTCTCCCTTTCAAAAACAAACTTTGATCCCAACATCTTAGCTTGGTAATATTTTAGGGTCTATGGAAAATTTATAATCATTGGACTACCTATTAAAAAAGGGCTGCAACCAATCAAGACTTAGCCATCCATATGGGCCCACTAGAAGCTGGCTCAATGGTATAGGCATCTTGCCTAAGATGGAAGAGAAGAGAAACACTTAAAAACTTAATAAAAATTAACCTAAAACCTAAAAGAAGGACTCCACAAGGCAAAGATTAAAAAAATTCTAAAATTTACCTAATTGTGTTATTATGCCTGGTTTATCATACTCATGAATTATACAGTTAAATATACCAAAAACTATTCTTTTAAAAAAACAATTTTAGGCCATTTCCTGTCTGGGTTTTTTATTTTATTTTTGTCTTACTGACACATTAATTAACCTTGCAACACTTGGACAGTGGCGAGTAAACAGATGCATGTTAAAAGCTATTTATATTATTTATATATTTATGGCTGTAAATATATTCATGGCTGTTGCCATCTATCAGCAGTGATGTGAAAGTAAGCAGCTAAAAATAGACCATAATAAACTGGTTTATCTAAGGGTAATTATGGCGACTAAAACCACAGAGGATGGGCAAGATTAGGAAACATGGCTACTTTGTTCCAGAAACAGCAACACTCTTGACCTGAGGTTGTGTCTGGTATTGCAATTCAGCCCTATTTATAGTTACATAGTGTGGTTGAAAAAAGACATACATCCATCAAGTTCAACCAAGGGTGGAGGAAAATGTGAAGGAAGGGACGGACATAAGGCGTTTTTTAAGCTTAGTTTCTCCTATTGATGAAAGCTTTGGAACCCATAAGGCAAGAACCAATCTGCCCTAAGGAAGATTACATTCCTGACCCCAAAGTGGACATCAAACTGAATCTAGATATGTGGCTACATAGGTATTAATATTGTTTAATAGTCAGTGGTTATCTAAGCCTTTCTTGAAACCTTCAACTGTTCCTGCCGTGACCAGCTCCTCAGGCGGCTATTCCACAGATTTACAGTTCTCACAGTGAAGAACGCTTTTCTCCTCTGGAGATTGAATCCTGTTTTCTCCAAACAAAGGGAATGTACCTTTGTGTTTTGTCGGGGTTTTACATGAAATAGTTTTTCCCTATACTTTTAGTAGGCCATTTATAATTTTAAATAAAACATGTCTCCCAAAAACCAT